>VZTH01000017.1:122631-147466 GCA_013397815.1 Aleadryas rufinucha
CTGGCTGGCAGTGCACCCAGAAATAGGGGGGAAAGAGGGACTGGCTTGTAGGAGCTCCGACCCGCTGTGGTGGCGTGTGCGGTGCACCCCGGGGGAAGGGGCGAGGGACGGCCGGCCGCCGCTGCCCGGCGCTGGCGGTCGGGGCGCAGCGCAGGGACGGGGCATGGTGGACCCCGGAGTTTCCACTGCGGTTTCTGCACTGGCGAGCAGGTCGCTGCCGGTACCGTATCGTACAGAGAGCAGTCGCTCTCCGTGCTGGAAGTACAGGGCGTTTAAATGACACCTGAGTCACTAGTTCGTGCTCCTCAGTCATGTCAGATATTATTTCCGTGTTATTTTTCATCTGCTGGACCGATATCTGCACTTGCTTTGGCGTTTCATACCGCAAATGTAATAAACAACATTAGTAGGTTTCAGAATATTGCCATTGATGACGGTAGATTGATGTATGAGGCTATTTGCTGGATGTGTCCAAGTACAATATAGTGCCTGCCAATTTTGTCTTTAAATTGCTATATTGATTTCATTCTTGTGGGGTTTTTTTGACAAGGTTAATGTAGTTGACAATTTGCAAAGGAAAGAGAAAAACTTCTGCTTTATTTTAGTAACAGAATGGCAACTGTAGCTGAAATTATGAATGAAAAAAATCATTCATAAAAAAGAGTAAATAGAAAGATGTGTATCCTAAGACCTCTTGAAGTCGATGTTGTCGATATCTAACAGATGTCTTCCTGCCAAGCTTTTACATACACTGGCAGCACTTGAACTTCTTAAGGGTAATATAGTGTGTGATATTCTTCTCAGGACTGTGCACTTTAGAGTTAAGTAGTCTGATTAGAGGGAGTTTAGGATGAATTAAACAAGACATCACGTTATAATGCCTTTGCTTTTATATAGGCACTGAATGAAATTAAGGTCTTGCTTCTGCTCCTTTTCCTCTCCAGCGTCTGAAGGATGATATTGTGGGGGGAACCTTTGTGTTTGGTCAGCAAGGGTCCCTATGCTGCTCTAGAGCTGCATCTATCAGGGCTGACCAGGATAACCTTTTTTTGCTACCAACAGCTCAAACTGCAGGTGGTGTTGAGCTGAAGAGGGAATTTAATCCACCACTCAGAATCCTAGGCATAATTGTCAAGTAGGTAAATTAAATACAAGAGAACTAATACTTCATTTTAATTTCTTCAGACATATGATAACCTTTACTGGTAGGCAACTTTTGCTAAGTTACCACTCTGGTGCTTACTATAGCTGTCATATGCTAGCTGGCATGAAATAGTTCTGAATGAATTAAAATACTGTGTTTCTGTACCTACTGGCATGTATTAGGGTATGCAAACCTTATAAATCTTGAGTAGATGTTGGTCCTGTTAAGATCAATGGCAAAATCCCAATTAACCCCTCCAAAGGGTGGGTTTCACTGTAGGTCTTCATTATCATTTACAGTGAGTGCCAGCCAAATTTAGTTAGAAATTCAAGTGGCAATGTTTAAATTTCACTGGTGATGGCACTTCAAACAACTCTACATAGTACTGCTTTAGAATCATGGATAAGAGCCACATAGGTCTTAATACTTGTTTAAAAAAACTATATAGAATAAACTATTGTGCTTTCAAGAGGAGTAGGCAGTTCAGATTTGTCTTACACTCCGATTTTTATGTTTCATCAGACTCGATCACTCGATCATAAAAAAGTTGGATTGCAGTTTGAGTATGCACCACATTTTAACCGAGATATTCAGGCATCACAGGGGGGAATGTTTTCTGATTATGTTGTTTGTGGGAAAGACATAAGCTGCTAAATATTTGACTTACTATAAAAATGTCAGCAAACAACTGAGCCATGTTACAGTTTAGTTCTCTGCAGTTCATAAGCTTTGTTGGGATATGAATGAACAGAAGCATCTTTTCTAAAAACCTTGTTGAAATATTAATGAATAATATATTCATAGAGATTTGCTTAATAAACTGGCAGAATCTAGTTTAGCAAACTTTTTCTTTGCATGTCTACAGCTGAATGGTTTTGAAAAGCATCTAAAAAAGTTGAGAATTTTCATTAAAGGTGAAAACAATGTTCTACAGAGAGTTTGCTGAATTATTTTTATTTTCTCTCTTCTAGATTAAGATAAAATGGAACAATATTTAAAACCTAGCCAGTTAATTTTAAATGTGTATCTGTGGACCTGTAAGAAGCTACATGCAAGTCCTGTTACATGATAATATTGGCATGACCAACATAGCTGCCAGTAATTCTTACTAGTTTTGTATAAGTGAAAATGGAGGAAGAGAGAGCATATCATGACTCAAAGTTCCTGAAAAATCAGTAGATAGAAAAAAAAAATTGCTCTTCTATGCTTATTTTAAAAATAATACATGTAAATAGAAGTTTTGGGAAAATAAGCAACTAAATAATTGAGCTGTACTTGACTGAAAGTTATGCTAGCAAATACCATGAAATTCAGTTTTGAAAGTGATAATTGCTTCTGCATTTTAGTAAGCTGGTAAACTCAGTTTTGTTTTATTTCTGGTAATAAATGTTCAGGTCCTAACTGTTGCCATTGCAGTCAATATTGAAACTCATACTGATGCCAGCACAGATCTTACCTTGGCCTTTCAGGAGTGATCTTGTTACGTGCTGAGCGCTTTCAACCATTGTTTGTGTTAGAGTGGCATCCAGTCAGGTCCCTACCTAGAACTACACACACACAGTTAAATTCACTCCCTTGAAAAATTTGCAGTGTAAATAGTCATGAAGGTCTAAGACATCTAGCTGAAGGCCAGATCATGATCTCAGTCTGAAACATGAAAACTCTTGTACTTAAAAATAGTAGACTGAGCACCTTTTAACAGGACTGAATATTAATTTATTCTTAGATAAAGGTACCCAGAAATGAATGACCAATACCTTAAGGTTGTATGTTATTTTCCTCTGATCTCATTTTCTTCAGTATTAATCTCCATATTTACTAGTATTGGCCTTCCACAGAACAGCACGTAATTACACGTTGCTTTGTATTGGTTTTTGCTTTTCTACCCACTTTCCATTTGGCATTGCTTTTAGTCACTTCAATGGAGTGAATTACTTAGTAACTTAAATGAAGAGACACACTGAATTGCTCACATGAAGCACTACCTAATACAAGATAACAATGGCAGAGATAATTGGCCACATCTCAGTTGAGAAGGAGCACTGCTAGCAATGTTGGGCTTAACCTGGAAGTTACAGCTGGAAAAATCTATATTTCCTGCTAAACGTGGTTACAGCCATGTTTCAGATGGACACCTTTTTAATCAAGGTGGGATCCGTAGATACCACAGGAATCCTTCAGGCCATCTTCTGAACAAACCAAGGCTATGGTCTTGCCTTACCAGAGAGCCTATGAGCTGTTCAGTTGGCTCCGTGCTTTGGCGGTGACTCTTGGTTAAGGAGAATGGGAAGGACCTGGGGGTGGTAGTTACCCTCTGGCACTGAGCTTCTTTTGACTGTTTGTGTTGCTTTGTATGGATGCATGCAAAGATTTACCACTAAACTGAGGAAGTACAAGAAATCTGGGTGTTCAGCCGCAAGAAGAAGGTGGAGTCATTGGTCATAGTTGATAGGGAATAGTACTGGGAGCAAGAGTAGATATAGAGCACATCAGAGGTGTGCTGCTGTGTGTTTTTCCACGGTTCCCAAAATGCCTTCCGAATTAGGATCAGTAGACAGGAGAACTAGAACTGGTTTTAGCAAGTAAACTGAAGTGTAGTCCTGAAAGGTGGCTTTCTACAAGGATCAGATTAACCTGTGCACCAGAGACTGTCCCCTGTTCCACAGAGGGAACCTGTGGGGAGGAAGACTCCTGGGTCCAGGAGATGGACTGATGGGGCAGTAATAATTTTCTTACCTGTAGATATTGTACACAAAACCAACTGACAAATGCATCTTATTCACTGCAACTCAACATAATGGCCATACTCCTTTTTCCACAGTAACTATGTGGGGTTCAGGAAAGGTGACATGCAGTGGTATCTGGACCCTGGCTTTTTTGTCATTTATGATATAGAAGACCTGACACAGATTTGGCAGAAATGGCTGTTCTCACCACACTCTTAGGAGTGGGTTGTTTTTTTCTTCCGAAATAAGCATGCATTTCTGTTTAATATGTCACATTTCAGTATTGCAGTTTTATGTGACACTGTTTAGCAAATAATTTCTTGCTTGGTCATATCCAGCAGTGTATATAAGAACCAAATCACTTTGCCTGTGGTTTTTGATGAATAATGTTAACTATTACCAAGAGATAGATGACTAATACATTTGACTGCAGTATTTTTAAATCTATGGTTTCACTGTATTTTACTCAAGATAGCTCTAGTGGTTTGTACTTTTAAGGAATATTAAGATAGGATGTAAACTTGTTGGTGGCTTTGACACATTTATTTTGTGATGTCCTCATTATGTTGGGGTAAAGCAGGGGTTATAAAATTGTTATTATTCAAAAGGAGGTGTTTGAAAAGCCTTTCTCTTCCTGGGTGCTCTACAAAGTGCTTAACTACCCCTCAACAATTAGAAAAAAATTTTTATTCTGGTTATTTCCTTTAGAAATGGAACAGTCTTCAGGCAATGCCAAGTGAGTTTACAGACATATTTGGAGGTTGCTTGAGTCAAGATGAATTGTGCCTTGTCTTCAGAGTTGTCTTTTCAGAATTAAGCTGACAATTAAAAAAACCTCTTTTAAATATATTAAATGCCTCTGAAAATGCAGTATTGCCATTACAAAGATGTCAAAGCTTCATGATTAAGACTGTGCTGAGGTATACTTGTATAAGAAAAACAAACTAAACTTCTATTTTACCTTTTATTAGAGACTGGAATGAGACTCCACATTTGGCACAGTGTCCCTTCAAAGGTCAACTACATTTTCTGCTTGTGGTTTTTTAATAATGAAATATTTACTTACTTTTCAGTGCTCACATAACAAAAACTGCTGTAATTCATGGCACTGTTTAGAGCTCGATGAAAGAGAGAGAAGGGTAACCAAAGACTGAATAAATTCATGAAGCGAATTAGCCACTTCTGTTTCTCTCAGGCAGCACTGAGACATACTCTAACATCAGAAAGCTCAAGTGACTGTAGCATCTAAGCTATGATGTGTGCAGATGGATGACTCCATTTTTAGTCTTATTTCCCTCCAGCTGATATCAGCAATGAGTGTTAACTGCTTAGAAAAATCACAGGTAGCTCTGCAGTTGTATTTTGTTTGTATCTTGATCTTCCCTACAAGTTTTTTGTGCCAGAGCAGTTATCTGTAGCAAATCTAGCTATCATGATTTTAGTGAATCATAGAAATACCAGGTTGGAGAGAAGCTCAGCATGAGCTGGCGATGTGCTTGTGCAGCCCAGAAAGCCAGACATGTCCTGGGCTGCACGGAAACAAGCGTGACCAGCAGGTCAAGGGAGGTGATTCTCCCACTCTCTTCTGCTCTTGCGAGACCCCAGCTGCAGTGCTGCATCCAGCTCTTGGACCACCAAGATAAGAATGATGTGAACCTGTTGGAGCAGTTCTGGAGGAGGCATGTGAAGTTGATCAGAGGGCTGGAGCACCTCTGCTATGAAGATAGACTGAGAGAGTTGGGGCTGTTCAGCCTGGAAAAGAGAAAGCTCCAGGGAGACCTTATAGCAGCCCTCCTATAGTACCTAAAACAGATCAGCAGGAGGGCTGGAGAGTGACATTTTACAAGGGCATGTAGTGATAGGACAAAGGGGAATGGCTTTAAACTGAAAGAGGGCACGTTTAGATTGTATAACAGGAAAAAGTTTATGATGAGGGTGGTAAGACACTAGAACAGGCTGCCCAGAGAAGTTGAGGATGCTGCATACTTGGAAGTGTTCAAGGCCAAGCTGGATATGGCTTGTGATCTGTGCAGAAGCAACAAGCCCTAAAAATGATTTTTCTGTTTAAATTTACCCCCACTATGGTTCAGTGCCAAACTGGTGATGTTTTACACTTCCTTCAGTACAGAATCTCTTTATGTCTCACTTTATTTTGCACAAGCTACATTCTTTTGAGCAGACTTATCACCATGTGATTTTTTCCAACTTTATTTCTTGATAGCTGTCTCTAGTCACATAGTTTTAGTGACCTGTAGCCTTAGTCTGTAGCCTGTGTTCTGTACTGTGCAGGTGCTTCATCACTAGGCCCTTCTCTTGCATTGCACACCCTTTCCATTGTTGAAAAATGATGGTGTAATTTGACTTATGCTAGCTAACAAGCAGATGGTAAGCACCTCTTAGTGGGTAAGTATGATTCCTCATGGAAGAGGTATGAATGCTGTCCCATAAAGTTACAGCTCTTTTTATGTTACGGGCTGTCATCATCCGTTGTAGTAAAATGAACACCAAAAGATGTTAGATGATCTTTACATTGTTGTGGTAGTCTCTCTCCAGACTGTACTGGCAGCCTGAAACAGGGTGAGCATTTCATACTCTTAAACATGCTGTGTGCAATCTCATCCAGCCTTGAATATTGAAGGACTGGAGAGAGAGGATGCTCACACCTTCACTGCTTAGATTGCTTAGAGAAACTTTCTGAAGTTTTTTGGATTTGGTAAAAAAAGGTGTCTAAGACTGATGAGTGTCCTCATATGACTGAAAGTTGGATCCCTCTTGATAAGAACTCCTTCTGTTCTCACCAGTCAATCCAGCTCCTAATGGGATCTTCATTTTCTGCTGTCTCCAAAACAATACAGAAGGGCAGGAGTACGTTTACTGCTGTTATCCTCAGCTGTGCTGTTGCTGCAGGGGTGGAAACACTATTAGGACTGAAGGGTATCAGATGCAGAAATTGCATCAAATAATACAAAATTTAAAGAATAAAATGTTTTGGAGGAAAGGGAAAACTCAGAAGAAAGAGGTGTTTTGAATGCTATATGCACCTGAGCATTTAGTGGTAGAGCTGAACTGGGAAGTTAGGCTACAAAATGCCTAATTAACTGATAGAGAGCTCTGTCCTCCATTTGCCTATATTGCAGCAGGGGAAATTCCATTTACATTTCAAAGGGCAGTTTAGTCAAACTAGCTTAGAGAATCTCTGGTGAATCTTTGGCTTTGCTTCAGAGTGTTTAAGAACATTGAGAAACTGAAAGAGTAAACCACAGGCAGCTGATCATGGGCTCCTGACTGTGCAGAGTTGTAGTGCTTGGTGTTTAGCAAGTCTTTTAAGCCCTGGTCTTGATTAAAACTCGGTGATGGGGAACAAATTGTGTGAGTGGAGGCTTCCTTTAATGTTCTGGGGACCATTTCCACTACTACAGACTGCTGAAGGGCCTGACTCTTAAGTCTTTGAGCTGTTTTGTGTTACAGTACAATGTTTTCTCCTGTGTTTGAATGTTGCCAAGTACATTTAGGGTTGAAGCAGGATCAAGTAATAAATAATAATCATTGTTACCATATGTTCTCACAGATAAAACAGACCCAGTATTTTCTTGTCAGCTGTTTTTTCTTGCATTTTTTGTTTTTATTGTCTCAGGGTATTTGATAATGTATGCTTCCTAAAGACTAGAGTAATTTCAGCACTGAAAAGAAAACAAGTATGTGTAGATTTATAAGTGTCTAAATGCCTGCTGACCTTATTGGCAATCAGATCTGCAGTGTTTTGGAAGAAAAGTGTTTATCACATGAAATGCTTGATGTAATCAGAGGGCATCAGTGGAGAAACCAGTAGGTAGTCACCAAATAAATTTATCACTTCTTTTTCATCTGCTGTTCAGATTTGCATGCAGAATAATAATCCAAGCCCACTCCAGCATTTTGTCATTGCTGTAACTGTTTGAATTGTCTGCACAGTGACAGAAATTACACAAATCTTTGTATTTAAACTAGCAGACTCCCCTTTAATAAGAGGAAAAGAAGTGGGGCTAGGGCTTAATGGCCTATAGTGCATGAGAAATGAGTGTGATTAAGCCAGAAGGACGGATGTACGCACTATGGGCAGAAAGGATCCTGAGGAACCTCAAGTATTAACTGAAGGTATCTCCATCTGCTTGCAAAATATTGGGACAGTGCTTTATTAGTCTCAAAGCCTATAATTTGTCTACTTATGTAAATAACTTGCAATATATGGTCAGTATATTATTTACTATAATGGGGATCATCAAATATTACAGGCATATCACATACCACATCAAAGAACATGTTTGATGAGAGGTTTCTTGAAGTGATGAATTATGGTTTTCTCAACTGATGTGTAATTCCATATGGAGAAATCGCATGGGTTTAATATTTAAAGATAGTTAGTTATGCCAATTACTTCAGTGTATAATTTAAGAAATCGCATTTCAGAACTGATTTTACTGTTGAAAATATTCAAATTTTTTTAAATGAAAATAAAACATATAAATTAATTACAGGATTTTAAAATTAAAATCTGGATTTTACTGTCATTATAAAAATACTTTTGCGAGTGACCAAAATTTCAGTTATGTTTAAAAATTTTTATATTAAAATACTATTTTAATTTTTTTTTTATTTCACTGTGGTATAATAAGTATCTTGAGCTCAACAGTGGACATGGTTTGAACGGACAAAGATGCAACAGACTGGAAGAGATATTGGGAGAGAAAACAGCCCTATTCACAGTGCATGCTTACTTTAAAAAAAAAAAAAAGTATCTCTGTCTTCAGTCTATTGGACTTATTTGGAAAGTTTTAGCCAGATAATTTTCACGATCTCTGAAGATCTCCTCCAGTGCGTGATATATTGCTTTGCTTAAGTTCGTAAGTTCTGGTCGCTCTTTTTGCCTGAGAAATTCTTGTGCTACCATGCGGTGGAAAATGGACTTGGCAGTAGATGGCTTCTGAGTCAAGACTGAACCTTCTACATTTGTGTAAGAACACACCCACACATGTACAGCCCAGATCTTCTAGAGCTTTCGTCTGCAGTCACTGTTTGAGGTAGCATAAGCCAGTTTGTGCTGCCTAAGAGAGAGCAGATAGAACACACCTAAAGTACAAAAGAAGAGTGGGAAGAGGTATAAACAGTGTGGAAAAATAGAAATGGTTTCACACATGGAAGAGGCATACTGGAATTAGGAGTTAGTACTGAGGACCAGTGGAGTGTGGAGTTTGGGGCAGGAGTCATTTGAGAAGGACAAACTTGTACAACACATCAGATGCTGAGGGAGAATCTGATACCTGAACACCACCGACATTTCCATTTAGAAGCTAGCCAGGGTAGGAACTTGCAGGACACCAGAACATTAGGAGGAAGATGCATTGGAAGAGACAGAATTATCTCCCCCCTTCCCCACTAAATATACTGGAATCATGAAGTCAGGAAAATGAGAGAGTTAAGGGGAGAAACTGAAGGTCTGGGAAAGAGATTTGAACAGCAGTGGCAGAAAGCTTGACAGGAACTACCTTGGGCTAGGAATTGTAAATAGTACTGAAAGAATGGAGAGTGGAAATAGCTGAGAAGAAACAGCTAGTATCTGGGAGGAGAGAGGAGTACAACATAAAAAAGTTCATAATGGAGAAGCTCAGAGTAGAGAGAGGCAATACCCTGGACAACACACCAGTCATACATGACCTGCCAGAGTCTCACCTGTATTCTGCAGTCAGCACACATCTGTGAAGATTTCCGGTGAGGAACTTTTGCAGCAGAGTTTAAAGGCTCTTTCATGAGCCATTTTCACCATGTGTAGTTAAAGCACTGATGTAATGATCTTGAGATGGTGGTATTTATTCTTCATGGGTTTATTGTGCTGCGCTTCAGTGGGTAGGTACAGAAGCTATCTGAAAAGCTAATTAACTTAAGCAACTCTGTTTAGTTCAGCACGTTCCCTGTGTGAGGAGGACTTGAGGACTGTGAGCCATGTACCAGTCTTTATGGCAGTAATCTAAACCAAGCTCCCAGACAGAAACTGGAGAAAATTTTATGTTCCTCACAGAGAGAGAGAGAAAGGCAAGAAGTGTAGACCTTTTGAAAGAAGAAAGCTTCATTTAATGCACAGGTATGGTTGGTGGAATTATTTTTTTTTGCTGGACTTCAGGCAAAGAATGAGGAAGATCCTGTTTCTCATATTCTTTTGTACAGAGAGATGAGAAGATTTATAGATGTCTATAAGGCAAAAGTTCTGAAGCTGACAGAAGAAATGTGGATAGACGGTGCAATTTGAAGTATGTGGTTTCAGAGAGAGAAGTTCTCTGTTGAGCAAAGAAATCTTAGGAAAGCTGAGGACCTACTGAGTCCTTTGGTGTGAGTGGATCAGCCAGCTGAAACTGATTATAAAATGACTGGTTTTGCTGAGGAGAGGTAAAAATGAAATAAAAGTATGAATGTTAGTGAAGGAGACTTGAACATCCTAGAATACCACTAGAATATCCAGATTATAAAAGATACAGATCAGATGAGGGGACATTTCAGTAATGGTGATGACATGTAGATGATAAAATGTGGGTCAGCCATCATTCATGTGCACAGTCCCAGAGAGGAGCACCAGCCACAGTTCACGTTAGAAGCATGCTCCAGAGCCACAAACACAGCAAATTGCCAGTGAGCATGGAAGTATCATAAAATGAAAAATGAAAAGCAGGTGTTTAAGACTATGGATGCTAAATACTGCAAAGCAAACTGAGGAGATCAAAGGTGAAAAGTGTGCAGATGAAGAATGTCACTGGGGAAAGCAGCCAGCAGCAGTAATGCTGTTAAAAAAAGGAGATTTATAGTGGTGAGACATACATATTTTCAAATAAATTAAGAAAAAATAGTCCAAAAAATGAGCATCAGTATTGGAGTACAAATTTAGGACTGACTTCAGGAAAAATTGAATCTGTGGCACAAAACGTGGCTAGTAGTATACAAGAACATTTATTCTATGCGGATAAAAAACCAAAGATACAAGTGAAGATCCAGATATCTCTATAATATACACTCCTGCAGAAATAATTTTGCATGTAAAGTTTAGCTGTACATTAAATTTGATAAATACATTAAAAGGAGTAAAAATTGGAAAAGAATATGTAGCCTGGCAGGCCCATGTAATACTAAGTTTATGAATGTGTTTGAAGACAGAGGATGTCAACTGCTTGCTGCAGAATCTACCTAGAAGGCAGTACCAGAAGTGCACTGCACTGTGAGAGCTATTTCCACTGCGAGCCCCTTGGCAATAAAGATGTTAATTAGAAAAGTGAAGAAGCCATGGGAAAGAGTGCACTTGATGATGGCAGCAGAGAGGAAAAATGATAGGGTATTCCATGTATGCATAGATATTAAAGATTTTTAAGGTGATGAATCAAGAACAAATCAACACCGGAACGATCATGCAATGAGACGGGAACAAAACAACCCACTCATGCTAAATGTCATCACTTCCAGGCCCTCTCTAACAACAAATTCATTATGTTAGATGCACAGTTTGATACTGGAAAGTCAGATAGGACAAGGCGAGCAGCTAATTAGTGCTTTCCAACACTTTATCCAGAAGGCAGTGTTTCAGAAAATCTGCTGGTAAATTGTCTGCACAAGATACATCGAAGAAGAAAGGTCTTGAAATAGCAGAATGTCTCACACTCTTACCAGAGTGAATGTCACTAAAATCCAATAGTGTTAATCACATGATACTGGGGACATTTCAAAATCACAGTCAGATCCAAATCATTAGCAAGCAGATGAGTGGTAACAGTAGAGCACTGGAACATATTGCCCAGAGAAGCTGTGGAATTCCCATCCTTGGGGAGATTCAAAGTAGCCTGGATATGACCCTGAATAAGCAGATCTAGCTTTGAAGTTAGCTCTGCTTTGAGCAGGGGGCTTGCTAGATTATCTCCAGAGGTCCTTTACAGCCAATTTTATTCTATGACTCAGGGAATTAGTGTGGTCTCGAAAGGAGGCATCCAGGCGTGTCCAAAAATGGAAGAAAGGAAAAGAGCTGAAAGCACTGATCTTTCCAAAGGAAATTAAACTCAGAGTAGGGTCAGCAACTCACCTGCTAAATAGTAGAAACTGTCATCTCTGCAAGAACTTGAAGGAGGAACAGGTTTTTATGTGCAATTTAAAAATAGCTTAGGAAATTTAGAAAATAGAGACACAGTTTACTTTGAAATAAAAGGCAACATTCCATGGGAAAACACCTCTACAGGATGTGCTGCATGAGCTGTGGACATTGTAATGGTGATGTACATTTATGCAACATTTACAAAAACGCAATTCACTGTCAGCTATCTTTTAAACATTTTTCCTTCCATGGCTTAGATATTGCTTCTTTATCCTTCATGTGTATGATATGCTGAGCTACTGAAAGCAGGTAGTAAGTTTTAGAAGTCTTTGATTAAGGAAAAAAAATGCCAACTCATCAATGCAGCATTGGCTCCTCATCTGTGGAATCTTGATTATGCTATCTCTCACCAAACAGCAGTAGTTTGGAGGTTAATTATTTGTCAGTGAAGCATTTGTACTGCTGTAATGAGTACCAAGGAAAAAGCCATGTAAAAAATGAATAAATCTATTTACCATGAAAGGTTTTGTGTATGTACAATAAATGAAATCCAGTGACTACCAGTGATAAAATATTGAATCACTTTTCATCAAGTGGACACTTTTCATCAAGGATTCTCTTGGAATCCTTCTTCCCTTAAAAACCCAGGGAAGAAGGATTCCAAGAGAAAAATAAGTGTGAGAACTAGCATTTAAAACTATTTAACTATTTAACTATTCCCAAAAAGGCTAAATAAGGGTTATGCAAGTGGTTTCTAACTTTGGAGTTACCTTTATAATTTGGGGAGGCTTTAATTATGACTTTATTACATTAATTTGGTTTTATTAATTTAATTCCAAGAGACCTTATATGACATATGAACACCAGTGATTTACAAACACGGGCAAGTACCAAGTTTTTCTTTAGAAGGTCTTTTAACACCATTGAACTGAGTCTTTGGTAAAAATTTCATCCATTAGTTAAAACAAAGGTGGAAAGGGAAAGCAATGCAGAAATTTAAGTGCCTTAGATTGAAAAAAACCCACCCAAAACAACAAAACAAACCCAGAAAGCTAAAGCTGTAGTACTTAGAATGCTGTTGAGAGCTGATGTTGAGGTGATCTTAAAGCTGCTGAATAAAGTTCATGAATCTTCAAGAAGGTGGCAGTCTGACAGTCAGTCTGTTAGTGTTCAGGTTTAATGCTAGTCCATGAAGAACTCACATTTTCTCTGTGGATCATTACCATTAGCCTGATAAAAGAAGTGCAACTCTGTTCTTCATACTTTGATTCCTTTTAAGGTTTTTTTTAAGAGCAGATTTTACATGCTGCAAGAGAAATGAAGTGGTGCTAGGGCATGAGTTAGCTCCCGTAGCTGGAAGCACTGCCATCCTGCCAGAGAGACTGAAACATGTCAGGGGCAGGTTTTTCTGTGACAGGAACTAATAAAAGATGTCATCTGCTACTCAAAGTAGTTAAAATATGGGATCCTGTAAAATATCTAAGATACTTGTTTACTATACTTAAGACACCTCTAGAATTCTCATAGGGTTTCATACCTGGTCAATGTCTGTAT
Source organism: Aleadryas rufinucha (assembly GCA_013397815.1). Classification (NCBI taxonomy): domain Eukaryota; kingdom Metazoa; phylum Chordata; class Aves; order Passeriformes; genus Aleadryas; species Aleadryas rufinucha. The sequence continues at coordinate 136,154 of VZTH01000017.1, forward strand.
ATAAAGAGAGGAATATCATACTGGTGAAATCCTGTTTGGTACACTGACTTCCTCAAAAACTGCTGAATCCCAAAGCAATGGGATTATGTATGACAGAACTCCCAGTTAAAAGTAAAAAAAGAGAGGGAGACTTGGAGACTGCTTCAGGTGTCCACACATTTATTTGAGAGAGAGAGATCTAGTAGAAAACTGTCTTTCCTCTTTCTCCTTTTTGCTTAATTTGTACATGATTATTCCTGAGTACTTTCTTCCCTCTTAATTCTCTTTGATATTTCAGGATGATCCTTGGGTATAGTCAAAGCATGAGGGTGGAAAGTTTGAGAAGGCAGATTTGGTGTTCTTAAAATCAGTAGTTTAGATTTTTTTTTCCTTATAATTTAATAAAGCAGCATTTCACAAGCTGTTTTCCACAGTATCCTCATCCTAAGTGAACTTTTTAAGGCAAATAGAGCAAGTGAGAAGCACTGCCATACAGACAGGAAAAATGTAGTACTTCTCGAGTATACAAGGTAACTTGTGTGATGTGACTTTTCCCAAGAGGAGAAAAAGGAAAATCTATCTACATTGTTTATTTAGGTAGAACTAGGGGTTTCTGCAGCTAGAAGATACACTCTTAAAGTATGGTCTGTGTGCATGATGCAATGCCTGTCACGTTGAAACAACTATCCCATCTGCTTACAGACCTTATTTTGCCATTCTGCTTAGAGCCAATCTGGTTGGCTAATAATTAAAGAAACCCTCTCTTTTGCATTTTTCTTCCCATAGTTTCTGCTACCCTTGGGCAGAACTCTCTTTATTCAGGGGTTGTTGAAACAGTGTATGATGGGTATTTCCATAAATAAGTCATAACTACTTAAATCACTAGCCTGAATTCATGCATTTAAGTAAGTGGTTATGCAGACTGGAATCAGAGCATCTGTCTTTTTATGCCTGGAAGTAAAATGGTAAAATACAATAAAAATACTTGACAAAATTAATCTCAGTGTCTAGTGAGGAGACTGGACTGATCCCAGGTACACCTAGTATGGGGGCTGTGTGTGGTGGCCTTAGAAAGTGTCATTCAGGGAAGCTAGATGCCAGCACCCCTTCCACCTTTCCTGGCTAGCAGACATGTGGGACAGGGGTTTGCCTGGTGCATCAGTGCAGCTCCAAGCCATGCTGGTGGGGGCCAGACTGATGTTGCCAGACTGATGATCCCGCTCTCCACTCGCTGCCTCGGGCTGCCTCGGTGCCACTCTCGGACAGGCACACACATGTACCCGCGCTCAAACCTGCCATAGATGTGACCCCTTGTCCCTCCACTGTGTGGACATGCTCTGAGATTCTTGTAACACAGTTGTTCCTTTTGAGAGTCACAGGCATGAGAGCTCTGTGAGCATGGATTTAAAGAGTGGCCTTGACTTGCTGACATCCAGGTGCTGGTTAAGCTCAGATTGCTGTGCTATGGTAATGAGAGTGAACTAGTAAAAAATTATAGAGCTCAAACTGTGTGTTGATGGATAAAAAACACATCTGTACCGTTACCACATCAGTTACTGCTCCAAATACTTCTTCCAGTTACAAAAAGAAGGATACTCTTAGAAGGCGTATTGATACTTCTTTTAAAACTATGTAAACCAACACCGTGACCCCTTGTACATCACACTGTTGTTATATTAAAGCCTTAACTCGTACTTGAAAAGAGTTGATTCATATGAAGTCCTCTTTGTACTGTCAATGTAGCAAACAGTGAACATAGTGAAAATGAGAATAGCATCTAATGCAAAGACCTACAATCTACTTATATAATTAATATTACTTGGCATTAATCTGTTAGTGAAAAGATATCTGGAGAAGGTAGGTATAAATGTAATCCATGTTTGTTTCAAAGTCTTTTAACTCTGCTAGAATAGAATAAATTGGTCTGAGTGGTAAATGACAATGTATCCCTCTGTTTTGTTAGTACTCTGTAACAAGACATGGGCAAGAGCTACACACTTTCCTGAAGGTCTGTGTTTAATGGAGACTATAAACTCATTCCAATTCTGAGGATTTTTCTGGTATCTTGCAGTCCATAATTGGAAGGGATGTTAGACATGAATATACCTGACAGCTTCCCACTAGAAAGAAATATTGTAAATTACAAGGAGACCTGATAGTTGAAGCAGAATGTAGTGGCCAAACAATTAAATAACAGGGCTGAAATAATCTCACAAACCCAGGAAATATAAATTCAAACCTGAAACTTCTTTTTTAACTTTTCTTTTTGACCACACCAAGCAGAGCCTAAATCACAGCCTGATTTTCCCCTAAAACATAGTATTGATTCCATTGTTTGCTTGTGTGCATCTCTGCATGTGTGTGCATATATTGCATCTTTAAATTGTTTTCAATGGAAAGCCTGGACAGTACCTGTTAGTCTAATGAAGGAGAACAGAAAAAAATGGTAAAAAAATTGTTAGGATACAGCCTTCTTATCAGGAATAGAAGCACCAGGAGGGGAAGAGTTAATAGGAAAATACAAAGAATAAATGCTTATGAAACATCACTGTTGCTGCTGCTGCTACTACTACAAGAGAAAAAAAGAGGCGTGGGAAAGCTGGCAGAAAAGAAGGGAAACCCTGAGCTTAAAGAGCACCAAGAGATATTAATTTTTAATTTTCTTATGCCTGTTTTAGGGGGCTACCCTATAAAGCAGGCTTTTTCAGTTTTCTCCGATCTACTTCACCTACCTCTCCAGGTCTCTTGCTGGAGGTTGATGAGGTGCCCAGTAGGTGGCATCCTTTTAACGCAGTGCTGGTGTGAGTTGGTTTGGGTTTCGGTTCTTTTTTTTTTTTTTAGTGAAAAGCATTTTTTCTGCAGAATTTAAATGGACTATTACAGAATTGGCACATGCAGAAGTTATATTTTGTGAGGAATTTTATTCAAGGCTCGCAAATTTGGCATTCCCAAGCTTCAAAGAAATCTGTATTTAGGAATCTAAAGGGAAGAGAGAGAAGGTTTTTTCCCTCATTGGTTCAGAGCAAGTTTCTGAGAGAGTTTACAGTGGGCTACATGTTCACAGCACCTACTGAAATCACTCTGTGTTTTCAAACTTAAGGACTCTGGTCTGAATTAAAGACTCACTTTCAGAACATGGTGATTAGGATATCGTATTTACGTTTGAGCAATTGGTGTTTGAAATTGTGACATCTTACCATCTGCATTTAATTTGCCTCTGTTACATCTTGTTCATTTTTGAAATGTATTCATTTTTTTCTTCATAAGAAATAATCCTCATGATTTCTGGGGAAGTCTGTGTCATTACAAACCCATCTCTGCTTCAGTGTTTGCACACAGTTCTACATACGAACAGTGTCATGGGATGTAGTTTGAACAGGCACATGCTTCAGGCTGTTAGTGCTTGGCACAGGACATCAATATCAGGTGCCAGCTATCCATTCAGTTAAAGCTGTGCCCCCTCTGAAAGCACACAGATAATTCACAGGCTGATTGCAGGTGGAAAACAGATCTGCTTAACGTGTTTAGGAATGTGTAGTGGATCAGGATGTTGAGCAGCCAGGGATATCTGGGGATGTCTTGAGAAAATGTTTCCAAAGAGCCGTTCAATTCAATTCAAACTTCACCTCCTGGTCTGCTTGAAGGTTCATCTTGCTTGGAGGAGAAAAGCAGCACAAGTTCATTGTGGCTAGAAACAAGACCAAAACCCCAAAAAATTATCAGCCATTGTCTAATAATACAGGATCTGAAATAAACATACTTGGTAGCTGAACAAGTCTCACTAGTTCCAAAGCTGTCTTTCCACAGAATAGGATTGACAGATCTATATCAAATGGAACATAGACAGCAGGGGCTTCCAAACATTTTTCTGCAATTTACTGCTCTGAGGTTTGGGAATTACCGTGGACATAAAGATGCCATAGTGTCCTCTGCCTATCTGCAATTGGTCTAGTTGTATCTCCAAGTCCTAGTACTGTAATAAATCAATTATCCTGTCAATTCACATATTGACTGAGAAGTGAAGTTTAAAAAAAGTGAGGTTGAGATACTGGCCTATTTTAATTTCTTCTGTTACTTGTTCTGAATATATATTTAACCCAAAATTGTGTTGAAGATGTTGTTTTGAGGGGAATACAGCTGTTTTTATATTCTCTATACATGTGTGCTCAGTGTTGTGCTTTTCACGTACACATCAATCAAAGAGTCGATCTCTATAACTTCTTCTATCCCTGTCTACTTCAGCTGAGACAATCTATCCCAGGCAAAACTCCCCAAAAGACAAAATTAAAAAAAGGATGTGGATTATTGCTGGTAAATATAGAAATAGAAACAATATTTCTAGAGCTAGAAAATTCTATTTAAAGTAAAAGTATGGGAGAACTTTTTTTGGTGCAATTGTCAAAAAGTAGTACCACATTAAATGAATATGTCTGAGGACTACAAGGATAATTTTCTAACCAAATGTGATGTGCAAAGTCATCTTCCCAAGTCTGCAGGCAGACCATCCCTGTTTATCTGCTGCCAACCATAACTTTCCCAGCTTGTACCAGACTGAAATTCATGTGATAGGATCATACCCACCCTTCAGCGTGTGAGTGGCAGTGTATGAATCATGCCAACTTATAAAACTGCTGCTGCTGTTTGGAAAAAGCTCAGAGGAGCTGAATTAGTAGGGTCAGGAGAAATACCCCAATAAATAAAGTTTCAGGCCTGGATAGACTGATAAAGCCTTCTAAAATAAGCAGGCTGCTGAAGGAAAATGAAGGGGCAAAATTCCTTCTTCCTTTGAACTTACAGCAGGAATGGAGTTTCAGTATTTGAGATAGACACAGGGGAGAGAGATAATAATGCAGAGAACACCCTGGGGCAGTGCTCTCTTAGATGTCACAGCGTACACCATCACAGCGCAGAGGTATTTGTCTCAGACCTTGCACAACGATGCTCCCAAGTTGCTTTAGTGACTCATCTTCATTGTTGATGTTAAAGCAGTAGGTGTCTGGTAGCAAGGACTGCCTGTAATCATAACTTGAGCTCTGTGGCAATTGCTTAACAAGTCGGCAGCCTGTTCAGTGCATCTGTCACAGCTTAATGTGCAGGCATGGAGAACTGTGCCCACACAGCCCCCAGGGATGTTTCACATCTTTGAATGTTGCAACTTGGTCCTAGATCTGGCTGAGAGGTGTGCAGAGCCCAACACTGCTGAGCAGGTACCTGAGGAGGGCCATGTAGGGAAGTTTCTTTTCTTTCCAATAAAGGTACTGTTTATTGATAATAAGTGGCCTGTAGGACAGACTCCCCACATATTTAAGCAAACTGAGGTCCAGTTTGAAGAAAGGATGAATTATTGAACGCCTCAATGCAGAATTAATTATGTCAGATTCTATAGGGAACCTTTAAAGTATCTTTAAATTAAACTATCATCTTGTCTCAGAGTAGTTGGAAACTACTCTTCAGGGTTCTTCAAACACCAAAGCAAAACACTGTTCCCATCCCAGAAGATTTACCAGCTAAGTCAAGAGAAAGATGTACTCAATGTGGATAGAAACGGAGATAGCTGGATGAGAGGCTGTAGTTAATAGCAACCTATTCAGTAATACTACAAGTTTATTTGGAGCACTTCTTTCGTGGCAGATGCTTCAAAAAATGCAGCAAAGTTTAATTATATAGTTAGTTAATTAAGAAATTATAGCAGGCACAGAATGAAATTAGGAACCATAATCAGGAAGGGAAAGTTTTTTATAGATCAACTTTGAAAACAGAAGTGTGAGTAAAGCTGAAAGACAAGAGGGCAGGAAAAGAGACAGTAGGATGAGCCAAGTAGGCTTTTAACACAGCATTGTCCAGTATGAATAAAGAAGATATGGCACATATACAGTTATTAGATAATAGAAGAAGTCATGGATTCAAAAGAAATCCTGATATTAAAAGGGAAAGTATGGAAGAGATCCAGAAGATAGACTGGAGCAAGTACATGGCAAGTTTGAAATTAGTTTTTAAAGGAATTCAGAAAATAGTTGTATGTTGGTGAAGTTAAAAGAGAATGGATAAATAAGTATGGGTCTTCAAGCTGGCAAAAGTCTCTCTAGACAGCTCAGTCCTGGAGCTTGAGTCTTGTAATAGGTTGCAATAAATAGCTGCACTGGATAAGCTGACCAAAAAAACAACTGTGAAGGCCCTTTTATGGCTGCAGTCCAGCATATTTTCTTCTCACTTAATAGTTTTTCCTTTTATACTTTTTGCTTGATGGTAATGTTTCTTTAGTTTACATCTGTATTTAGTGATCCCCCAGATAGGTTTGTGTCCGGATTGTTGTATTGGTGTTTGGTTACACAGTAGATTACTGGGTTTTTTTCTATTTTGTTTGTTTGCAAATGCCCCCCAAATCTGCCCTCCTACATTATGTTCTTTAAAATATAAAACTTGTAAAAGAAAGCATGTGTGTAGTAGCTTCTGCTTTATAATTAATATTTGATCCTGGTTTTGCTTTTGAACCTACTAACTTGAAGCACATTTCAGTTGCTTTGTCTTGTTACAGAAAATGGTGTGGTCTTGACCCATAGAAGAGAGTTATTGATGGTGAAGTTGCAAAGCAGGGCGTGGTTTGAAGAGGCAAATATTTGCTTGAGCAAGTGCATATTTTTTTTCATATTGTGACATAGTCTGGGTGTTTAATAATTATTGCTTACTATACCAACTTGGGTATGTCATGCTCCTTTTTTAGGCATGATTTATGTGATTCCTGCTCACATACCTGACTTGATATTTGGATATGCCCACAGGATCTAATTGTCCTTCAGCTGAAATCGCCACTAAAACCAACACAATTATAGCAGATCAGGCAAGTTCTCAATAACCCTGTGACATACCCAGAGTGGGTAATTCTGAGAAGAAATGATTGATATTTTTCTTGATTTATTGATCAAGAATTAGACAAGGGCTAAGTTAACAAAATAACTGAGCAGTTCAGAATGCAACTGTTCTGTGCCCATACTTTGTTTCATGTTTATCTATTAATTACATTTCCTGCAACTATCTCTGCCTACCAGATTGGCAACACATATGCAAAACACAGTTAAAACCATTTCATCACAAACAGACAGAGGTAATGAGCTCATTTCTATGGAAATAATTCAATATTGTTATTGTTGCCTGCCTACCAACTGATCTGTAAAAATGCTTGTCCAAATTTAATAGCTTCTCATTTATTGAGAAATACTGAAAAATAAGAGCATAAAACACACATAGGAGGTAATTGATTAAAAAATAAGCTTGGCTTTCTGTGGGATAATTGGTCTGACCCTAATTCAGAAGAAAAAATTATTAAGTCAGTGCTAGAAGGTAGTGCTTGTACGGGAGAGAAGTATCAACTGTAAGACTAATAATTACATGTCTTGTGTGTTGCAGTATTTCATCAATGCAAATCCACTAATCCTTCTGAAGGTGATCCTGCTCACATTTGCAAATGTAATTCAAAAGCCTTTGCCTTGAATATAATGATCTGCCTGGAAAAAAGCAAACAAGTAAACCAACTCTAAATCTATTCCTATTTGATGTTTGCATGAGCTTTCATCATTTCTGAGGGCAAGAAAGGAATGCATTAGAAAATTTGTTTGGAAATTAGAGTGGGAGTCAAGATTTAGATTCTCAGAAGATCTGGCTTCAAACACACAAATTAAGGGACTCATCCAAATGCATTAAGTGATAGGTACACTCTCTTTCAGCTTTCCTTTCGGCAATATAGTGCTGCATGTTTCTTCAGCCTTTTTACTAGCAAGATTGTCTCTTCCAGTAACGAAAATTTGTCAGGAAAGGTCAAGCCTCAGAAGATAAAGGACTGGCCTGATTTGACATCTGATGTATCAGATGGTGATTTCATCAGATTTCAAGATTTGTAAGCTTCAAGATTGTTGAAATCATGCTGGAAAGTCAGCAAGGAATACAAGAGTGTAATGGGTGGTTTCATAGATGATAGTCTTTGTCCAGAATCAATACTGAACCAATACTGCAGGGATGTTTGATGACTAAACACAGAGAGCAGTCAAAACCAAGATTCTGCTCATTAGTTAATGGTAGCTAAGGACATTACTTAGTGTTTGTTTGTTTATTTCTTCGTGAGATTATTTGTGATAGCAATGCTGTCTAAAAACAATTTCCAGCAAGGGAACACACAACAAAAACTGAAAAAATGCTTCATTCCTCCCCTGGCTTCCTCTGATCCAGTCAAGAGAAGGCAGGAAGTTTTTGAGACTTTCTCAGAAAATATTTTCTGAAAAATTATAGAATCCAGCTCTTTTAATTACATTGTACCTCTATATATTCTTTCTCCAGGCAATGTCAATAAAATGAGAATTGCAGTCTTTCTCTGCTGTCCCAGATCCTGTCCCATTGAAACATTTCATGCAGAAAAATATTTACAAGACTGGTCCTTAAATTATGGTGTGGTACTGCTGTGAAGTGTTAGAAGACTACCCTGATGCATCTCAGAAACTGAAATTAAGATGATTTGTTATTTAAAGCTGTAAATTGTAAAGTACCTTCTAGCCCTTTGAAATTAAAAGTGCCATAAAGGCTGCAGTTATATCTCATACAAACAACTGAAGAAAAAATATCCCTAAGTAGCTGCCCTAATACTTGCTATATTTTGTCATGTGTGTTCATAATACAGTGCTAGTTTCAATACAACAGAATTAGAATATCAATTGCCTGTTTTTATTAGAGCACATTAAACTGTTTAACCAAAGTGAAATTGATTGCATTGAATTGCAAATTTCAAGTGAGGAAAAGCAGTTGAAAATAAAATTAGGCTCACTAGAGAGAAGTTAATATGCTCTTTAGCTCTACTGTACAGTAATATTAGCTTGAAATATGACTGCATATTCTGCTAAAACTGGGTTGTATGGTTAGCTTTGTGTACTAGGCTTTACATCACCTTTAAGTTGTTTCCTGAAACTTCTCTGAGTCTTAATGTCACCAGAATTAACCCATGCATGTCTACCAGGCAGATACAGCACAATGCCAGTCTTTCTATTATCTCTGGTTTTACTTAAGTTGCATGGGAGCTAAATCACTCCAAGTGAATTGATGGTGAACTCAAAAGTTCACCAATGAACTTTAGTATATTTATGGTATAAAAATAAACAAATATAAGGAGGCAAGGCATTTTGTTTTAATCTGATGTACTGCTCAAATGTCTGCAAAACACAAAACTCTCGACCCTTGCAAGTAATGGTGCAGCTCAGCGGTACAGAATGCTTTGCATTCTCATGGTGTTGCAGGTACCCCAACTAACAAGGAAACTGACTGCTTATATGATGGAAAGACGAATCCCACTGAAGTTACTGTTGGGTTTGATGTACACTTTTCTCCATGGTGTGGAAAGGGGAATGTTGGCTAGCACAGACATGTATTAGGAGGAAAATGGATAATTTCGAAACAGTAATCACCCAGAATGACTTTTCTGTTGTGTTCATTTCTAGCAGCCAGCATGTAGTCTTAAACTTACACTGGCGAATTTAATGAATGTCGGAAAAATGGGAATATTAACTGTCAACATTTTTAGGGCCACTCGCCCTAAAACAATCTGCCACTTTCAGGCTATGATTAATGTGAGAAATTTTGCAAATCATAGAAATGAAAAAACCCCAATAGAAACACCAAAGAAATGGAAATTGTCCTTCCGGCATGATTGTTTTATAAGCCTTGGCTTTTTGTACTTCTTAACTTGGCATCAGGAGTCATTTACAAAGGCCTCACTTCAATGGTACAGATAGCTTGACTGGTTAGTAGTTTGCATGTTGTATGTTGCTGTGGGACATTGCAAAAGTTATTTTGTGGGCTTATAACTGTTTCTGTTTTTGCTAAATTAATTGAATTATGGCTTACAGTTCCTCAAACTCTTAAAAAAACCACTGAACTCTATACCAGAGTCCCACACACGCAGCAGAAACCAACTGGGAAAAATGTATGAACGTGCAAACTTACAGCTGTTTTTCACAGTAGAATGAAAGATGATCTACAGGTAATTTTGAAAAGAGTGAATGGTCCTTTGTTTAACATGGGTTGAGAAATGCTGCTAGAAACTCCAGAACACAGTTTCTTTGATTAAGTGAGTTTGGAGACATAAAGTTATAGAATCATAGAATCACAGAAAGGTTTGTGTTGGAAGGGACCTTAAAGATCATCTAGTTCCAAACCCCCTGCCATGGGCAGGGACACCTTTCTCTGGACCAGGTTGCTCAGAGCTCCATCCAACCTGGCCTTGAACACATCCAGGGATGGGGCATCCACAACTTCTCTGGGAAACTTTCTCCCTTATCATTAATACAACTGCACACTGAAAATATTACATGTATTTTTGGTTGGGAAAAATTGTGAACAGATACTTTTTATTATCTCTAGAGAATAATTAAGTGCATGACTCCTGTTACGTTCTCTTGTTTTCTGCATCTCCTTGCATCACTACAATGGATAGCCTGCAGTACCTCCCACAGCCTCTGCTGGCTGGGGGTGTCTCCCCCTTTTGATGTGGGAGCTGCTTCTTACTGACAGCTCAGTTTTGAGTGTGAGGGAGCTCTTACAACCAAAATTGCATGGCATGTGAAGGCCGAATGGAGCTCTGGAGGTGGCAAAAGTTCCTGGAAAACATGTCTAGCTGGAGAAGGTTATTTAAAGTTCTACCAATACTTTCCAAACTGATGTCCATGGACTATGTGACATTCTCACAGAACAAGTTGTTCTTGTTTCCAGCTGCTAAGTCACATTAAAGTCAGCTAAAAATATATTAGTTTCCTGGTATTAGTTCTTTTCATGTGAGCAACTGATGTGCGGTAAAATGGGATTCTGAGGAGGAGCAGAACTGGGTTTTGATATTGAAAACAGAGTTGTAATGTAGATCTCAGATCTCAGAAATTAAGTGCGGTGAGTGGGAAGAATTGCGATACAATCAATGTGATTGGTAATGCAAACTCCGATTTATTTCTAAAAGCACATATATTTATACCCTTTACATCATACGATTTCTATTAGCTTTTCTCATTGGTTCTGAGCATCGTGCGTCAATCAATCACCCGTCTCAATTCTTCTGTTTCTTCTTCTCAGGGTTCTTCCTCATCCCGCTTCTTTCTTCTAATCACAATGGATACAATATTTGTATAAGCTCAGCTGTTTTCTTCCTTGTCAGCAGATCTTTGCAAACTTGTCAGCACTAGTCTGCACGTATACAACATGGCGTGCGGCCTAGCACAGAGTCTGTCTGTACAGCTCTTCCATGGACTCTTATTCTAACTTCACAAGTTATTCCTTATCACATATCTTCATACCTATTTGTCCTTTATC
>VZTH01000018.1:0-39826 GCA_013397815.1 Aleadryas rufinucha
TTACCTTTAAAAGGGCTGTGTAATCCTGATAAGGGGTTCTTTTGGGCTTTCTCTGTGTCTGGGTCATGTTGGTGACTCTGTTTCTCTGATAAGACTGAATAAACAACTATCTGAAAGCACAGAAGGCTGAAAACCCTGTTCATCTCTCAAGCTTCTGGCAAAGACCCCAAGAAATCTACCTGAGCAGGGGAGGTAAAATGAGACACTTTGGGCAAAGTGTCACTGCCCAAGTGCTCAGGTGAGTAGGGCACTCCTGTGTCCTCTGGGTGTGTCCCTGCAGGCTTCCTCTCTCCACCCCTGCTTCCTGCCTCCGTGTCCCGAGCTGGATGATGCTGTGATGCTCTCCATGCCCCTGGCTCCTGGTGGCATTTTGATACAGAGTACAGCAGCTCTTGGGCTGCTCTAACTCGACCCCATTAGCTGTGATTTGTAGGAGCTCATACCCAATGTGACAGACACCCTGCCACAATCATTTCCTTCCCCTCTGCTTGCTCCAGCTCAGGCCCCTGGCTGCCTGGGTGCTGGCCAGGGCAGCCCTGGCCTGCTGGTGGGTTCCTTGCCTAAATCCTGTTCTGAGCAGAAGAGCAGCTTGGCGACAGAGGATTTGTCCCAAAGCGTTTCCTGTGAGCTTTCCAAATCAGTTCTGTTAATGCTCACTGCGAATTGATTGGCTTTTGCTTTTTTGCAGGATGGTGTGACAGTGCATCATATTGATGTTGAGATGCTTCATTATGCAGAGCTGCATTTGCTGTCTTTGTTGCTGAGCGAATGTGTGCTTGGATGGCGGGCACAGTCCTCAAACCCTCCAATAGTTTTTGCTTTGCTTGAGCGTGGATCCTGTGACGGTATTAATTAAAACTTAGAGGTCCCAATAATTTAGGTACAGATTCTGCCTTCAGCTATCTCTGTTCTTTTCACAAACAAGCAAGACTTCGCTGTTTATTTTAGATTCATCTACCCTCATCTTCCTTTGATTTTTCAGAAAGGCATTTGCTATTGAAATTCAGTGCAAAAATAAAGAACAGAAAAATATAGAAATCTTCTTTAAAATTCAGCTTTGAATAAGGCCCTGAGTTTTCCCCTTCTCAGATTTTACTGGGGCATCCCTCACTCACAGAGGCTTGGTTCCTACAATCCTCTCCGAAAAATTCAGATTTAGACTTTAACACTCCTGAGCTATTTTGAAACCTAAAAGCACCTAAAATGGCTCAGGCAGAGTCTCCATTTTGGGATAATCATCCACGCATTCTGCATTCCTCCTCAGATTGTTTATGCTGAGCATTCTCTTAATCTCACTCACTGTAGTGCCATTCTCTTTGTGTGAAACAACAAATCAGGCTCGTGGCGTTCTCTCCTCTGCCACCCACCTTTAGTCCAGGGCCCGTGCAGGGTGAGCAGACCCAGCTCCAGTGATGGTGCAGGAATGCTTGGAATCTCTCTGATCTGTTTCCAGGGAACATTTCCCCATGGCATGGCCAACGAGCAAGAACATTCTCCTTGACCAAGAACATTTTCCTTTACCTTGCAGCAAAGCCGGAGCCCTTCCTGCACTCCGGCTCCTCCGTGCCTTTGGCCTCTGGCTGCAGTGAGGAGCTGTGTCCTTGGTGGCACAGGGGATGGATGGTGCCAGCTGGCATCCCACCATGGAAACAGAGCAGAGCAGAGAGGTGGTGGCACCACCTGATGAGTGAGAGTGGTTTTCTTCAGCTGGCACCAGCCCTGCTGTCCAAAGGCTTTACTCTCTTTGGTGAGAGCTACCGGTGATGCTCAGGTTGTGCCTCTGACCCCAGAACATTTATGGAAGCAGAGTGAGTCAAGGAGTAATGGTTGTTCTCATCCTGTTTAGTGAGAGCTACCAGTGGTGCTCAGGTTGTGCCTCTGACCCCAGAACATTTATGGAAGCAGAGTGAGTCAAGGAGTAATGGTTGTTCTCATCCTGTTTAGTGAGAGCTACCAGTGGTGCTCAGGTTGTGCCTCTGACCCCAGAACATTTATGGAACATTTATGGAAGTAGAGTGAGGCAAGGAATAATGGCAGATGGTTCTTCTCATCCACTGCCATGCCCACAGAGGGGGCAGAGGCTAACTGGTGTTTGAATGTTCATCTGCACTTCTCTGCAAAGCCAAATATTTGAGGTACTCAGATGATGGAGAACTCAAGTGATACAATTAGAAGAACATCTAGGACCAGGCCTTGAGTAAAGTTTAAAGGTGTGATGAAAATTAGGCTTCTACATCTTTCCTCATCCCAGGTGGGTAGCCACTGAGATCCGTGCTTTTTAAAACCACACTGCCTTTCTAAATATTTAAACATGAGTCAGAAGCTTATTTTCAGAAATCTGGTTATGGAAACACACATCAGAGTAATACAACTATTTTTCTTAGTCCTCCTTTTAATGAAGATGGCACTGATTTGCAGCTCTTCAAATTATCTATTAATGTCCAGCAGTTTGACTCCAAAAAAGACTTCCTCAAGTACTGCACTGTCTTTAATACAAAAAGCCATATCAGATCCTTGTTTGGCAAATTAATATTATTATTACTTCTATTTTGAGAATAAGGAGCAGAAGGATTGAAATGATTGGTCCTATCTGCTGAGAAAGCTGGTGGTAATGCTTCAAAGAAGAAGAAATCTTGGCTATCAATTTTAATTTTTTTAAGTCTTTGGCTTCATCTGCCTTCGGGATATTTCGAAGGTAAAATTTTTTGACAAACCATAATTTGTTTTACTAGAAAGAACTAAAATTATTTCATTGCTTTGTTTTGAATTGAAATTCTAATTGCATTTACAAGTATAAAACCCAGGACTGTTTATGGGTTTTCTCCTTTTCCTTGTTGGCTACCAAACATTTGTTTTGACTAAGAAACAGAAAATGAAAAGAAGTAGAAAATTAAGGTTAAGGATTTGGCAGCAAGGAGGGGTAACTCCCCAGACTTGGACAATGAAAAAAATCTAGGGGAAAATTTTAAAGCTGGGAAAATTAATTACTTTCTCTTATTCAGTTTACATTCTTCTGATGATGAAAGTTTGAAAGTTTCTTTTTTTTCCCCTTTTACTAAAATTGCTTTTCCTTAGATGGAAGTTAATTGATTAAAAAAAATGAAAAGACATTCAAATTCCCTCTTTCCAAAAGTGAAAAATATAATTATAAAGTAAATATTTTCTGAAACCAATCACACCGATAAAATTATGTTTCCAACCATAATCCAAATGTTAAAGTTATAACTTTTGTTTCAGAGAAACCAGATTTCCACTAAGCATTGCCTTTCTTCAATATTTTGTACAATATTAAGTAGATATATTGTTGTGCCTTAGCTCAATTGAAAAAATGGTTTTCTTTACCACACAGATACAAAATACAATTAAAAAAAATACAAAAAAGTTTAATTTGAAAGTTTTAATGCAGCTGCATTGAAAGTGGTGCCATATCCATGGATTTATTTCTGTATTGGATCTTTGAAATCAAGCAGTTTTCAGGAGAATGAGGCACTGGAGAGTTCTACAGAGTGAACATGTGGAGAACCTTTTCCCTATGTCCACAACCATGTCCCTGCTACACATGTGAGCTGTAGGGCTGGGTTTTCCAAATCTAAACTCACTAGATGAGAGTAAATGAAATAAATTTTTGAAATCTGGGGCAATAGCAGCCCAAAGCAGTCTAAATTCAAACTACTGGAAAATACATTAGTGCTGAATTTGATAAATATTTTCAAATTTAAGAGGATGTTAAACCAAGTTTTTCACCTTATCAGATCCCCATCTTCATTTTGTTGCCTGTTGTGGCCTGTCAGAAGTTCCTGGTAAAGTCTGAGAACATCCTGCAGCAAGAGCAGGTGCTGTTCCAGGAGCACAAACCACATGAATTAAATGAGACACTGTCTCATATCGATGAAATTGGAAGGGCCATTGCACACCCGTAAAAAATTTGGGTTCTATTCAGTGGTGTAAAATGCACATTAAGAGACAATTAAAGACAATGTCATTATAAGCAATTTTCTTGTTGGGTAGCTAATGCAGCTCTCTGACTCTGTCTTATCCTCTTATGTTGTGTTGGAAACCTGATTATTCTGCTGCCAGAGGATAAAATGCTCTGGAAGTTGGTCTATTTTATCTTATGTCTCAAGTGCTGCTGCCTGGCTGCCACGTCCCTTTGGATATTTAGGGTTCTGCATCCATGGACTGTTCCAGAACAAAAAGCATCTCCCTTACTCCTCCCAGTAAGTGATAAAACAATTCCTTGGGCTGGGTGCTCTTTGCCAGCTCTAAGGGTTTCATTTTACACACTTGTAACATTAACATCCAATAAGAATTAATTAAAATGAGCTCCCAGTCGTTTCCAAGAGCTGGTGTGCTCAGGGCACTGAAGAGGTGGAACACTCAGCTTCACACCTGGCCAGGATCTGTGAGCAGGAGCTCAGCTCTCCCAGCTGCTGAAACCAAAACTTGGTGGGGGATACAGGAGCCATTTGCTCCCCTGACATAAAATTTGTTTTAATTTGGACCATCTTAATTGACATCTGTGTTGGAAAACCTCTCTGGAGGAGCTTCCAGATAGAAGAAAGGGGAAATCACGTATTCAGGTTCCATCTCTGTCTGTGTACTTAAACCTGGTCTCATGTGTGTGTGGCCACTATAATCACAAGAGTTACTGCAGGAAGGGGCTGTGCTCTGTTCCAATCAGAGACCAAAACAAAAAAAGACAAAGAAATAGGAGAATCTTCCATGAAATGGAATTTATACTTCCTAGCTCTCCTGGTTAGAAGATGGAAGAGAGGGTCTTATGATATTAGAAAAGTTCCCCTGTATTTAAACACGATGTAGAAGTGATGTGGAGGGAGGATGAACAACACCTCCTGTCAACATCACGGGCTCTACAGCTGGTTTTGTTTCTCCAGACTGGGAAAGCGTCTAAGATATTTCAAATACATTTTTAGAGCAGTAAGAGAGTTCCACTGTTTCTCTTAGGAGAAAGGAGAATGTTTGGTCAGGACACGGAGAAATAGGAAGGGATATGGAGCCCTTTCAAGAGTCCAAAAATAAACATTTCTCTTCACCCTGCTCTCAAAAGGTATGTGCTCACACAAGCTAACAAGCTCTCCTTTGGGAGAGTTAGGCCATGAGGACATTTTTGTGACAAGCTTATATTTTTTGGCCCAGCTTCTGCTTTGGCACCTGTTTGACCTGGCAATTTAAGCTCCTTTCCGAAGAACAGGGTTTGTCCCTTAACTGTGCTGGAAATTGGAATCTCAGTGGGAATTTGTGCTCCCAGCAACTTGCAAACAGCCTTTGTCCTTCCACGTATGTCCTCCTAACCCCAGCAGAATTTAAAATGTACAGGAGCCTCCTGAGCAGTGACTTGTGCCATTTCACTGACTTTTACTTCTATCACCACCAGCAACAATAAAAGCAGTGAAATGAAAGCTGTAACAAGCTGCTGCTTTGGCATAATGGCTTGGAAGTACTTTACCCACAGTTAGTATGCACCTGGTGCACCCTCACATAAACACCCCAAGCAGGGACCAGAATAAAAAATATGCCCAATACTTATCTGAAAAGAGCACAAATTATCTTTGACATTATTAGAACCCTTACTGCACTATGTGTATGTGTTCCCCACATCTGGAATGTGTTGTCTGTTGGTCACGTTGCTTTGAACCTCATCTTTCTTAGACATTTAAAAAAGGAAAGAAAGAAGTCTTCCTGCAGCACTGGGAAAGGCAAAGAAGAGTAGGGAAAACTGTTTTTTGATGAGCAAACAAGGACTGAGTTCAATGCCAGGGATCTGTTTCTCTTACATCCTTTATGTTTTAATTTTCAGTTGTTTTGTAGGAATCAGGAGCAATTTCTGAAGAACATAGGGAGGGTATGGTTGGATTTGCTACCCTGAGTCATGTTGCTGGTTCCTCAACTCTAATACCTTTACCTGGGAATTCTGACCCTTTGTGGCATCAGAAGAATATAAAAAACAAAACCCCAAAACCCCAGCAGCATTCAGGGCTTGCAGGGATCCTTTGGGGTGAGGAATGAGACTCTAATTCCCACAGAAGTGCATTTTGGATACCAGTAATAGCTTGCATTGTTCCAGATGTTATTGATAAAATTATGCAACTCATCTTGTCCCTTGTCCTTCCCATATGATGAATTAATTTATCAAGTTTAGTATAGAAAGAGCAAGAAAAAATGTCACTTCAGAAATTCAGTTTCTCTTAAATTTACTGAATTTTACTTTTAAACTGGTGTTAGGAGTTTTATAGCTCCTTCTAATTTTTCTCATGTCTGTAGTAGATAATACCTATGCATCCTCTGCTTCAAAATGCAGTGAGTTGAAATACAGATCTGAATCCTTTTGGATCAGAGCTGTGGATTTGGATTAGTAACCTTTCTTCCTTGTATGCTTGCATGCTTTGTTCCATGCTTCTCTTTTCAGTGCCCTTCCTGGCTGCACATTTGTATGGGTTTTTCTGCCTCACACTATTATTAAATCTCATATTTTACTATATAGTTACAATTTTGGTAAGTAGATTTTTTAATGTCTAGAGATCTTTTGGCTCTTTGGTGTAGACCACACAACTTAGATCTAAGAAAACCTCCTCTGGAATGAAAATGTGGGCTATTCTTTCACAGCTGCTACTCTGCTGTTTCACTCTCTTTTCCCCCTCTTGGAAGGTCATGTTGCAGTGTTAAGTGCAGATTTCCATTTGGTGTTACTTTAATAAGGGTTTTCAAGCTGTTCTCTTTTCCATATTGTCCTTTGCTCAGTGATTTGGTCGTGCTCTGTAAACAGAGTGACTCAGATGTGTTGTACTGAGCAGAGCCTTGCTGGCAAAGCTGAGAAGTTAAGCCCTTTCAGAAAACATTGTTTTCAGGCTTTTGCAGGTTATTTGATGAGTCAAACCCGAGTGGAACTCTGCCTTAGAGAATCCCCTCAGCTGGAGTTCACAGCCAGCCTGAGGCCTGTGTATCACACCCACCCCGCTTCCAACACTCACATTAGAGCTGAGTATTAATTAATAATTAATTATCTATAGCATTAATCGTATATATTAATAAATATTTAGGTATTAGGGTTCAAGCTTTATGCTGGGCTTTCACACATGGAATTCATCTCATCACCCACTTAAAAGGAAACTGCATCAGCACCTCCAGCAGCCTCTTTAATGACATTACTGTGCATGAGTTAATTTTAAAAGATTTTTTAAATGGTCTAATTTTCTGTTGAATTGTTTGAGTCTATGAAGGGCTGTGTTAAGCACTGTATCAATTGAATTACATTTTCCCCATCCTGCAGAATCACTGCCAATCTTTGGAGAGTATAAAAATGCCATTTACACGAGCTTTTGTCCATTCATAAAATCTGATAACGGGAGCCTTGACTAACATTTTAATATACAAATAAAGGGCTGACTTGACCTTGTTTTTTAACAATTGCTTGCTCACTTTGTTGCTGTAGTTATTTCTAAAAAGAAATAATTGAATGTCTCTAAGGGTAAAAAGACTTTTTCACACAAGAATATTTTTTCAAACAGGAATATTTTTTCAAACAAGAATATTTTTTCAAACAAGAATATTCTTGATAGATACTCTTTTTTTTTGTACAGACATCTCTTTTAAAATATTTTGGCAGTTAGTAATTCCCAGGACCACAAATCACTTCCAAAACTAAGCCAGATAATTTAGCTCTTACATACCACAGTGTCTTAGCCCATCAGGGTTGAATGCCCTTAGCAGATATTATGGCTTTGTGGTTGTTCAGCAAAAGAACAAGCTGGAAAACCAACAGAATTGAAAATGCACACCAGACTGGGAAAATAATATTCCTATTATCATATCCAGGGGATTATAACAGCTGGGTGGACTTTCAGGTTGTAGAATTTCTCTTTGCTGATCATAAAATGATGCAGGGTATATATTTGTAAAACTTTGCATGCATCTCCCAAGACAGTAATTTTTCAGATGGAAAAATGTGACCAAAGAAAGAAATTCTGAGTTCAGTGTCTGCACTGTGACAGACAAAACAAGTGAAAGATGCCTTAGAATGAAGTGATGGCCCCATGTGATATAAATAAATCCATGCAGTCCTCACAGTGCTCAGGCCTGGCCCCTCTTTTCGTAGCTCTGTGCCTTTCTGTGTTCCACATCCATTCCAGACCCACTCCCACTGTTTAAGTGTTTATTTCAGTGTTACTTCTTTATTTTTAATTCTCCCAGTACAGCCAAAATGAAAGGTGGCTTTACCTGAGCGTTTTGGTGCAGAGGAGAGGTGCAGTTTTGAAACAAATCCTCTGACTGCCTGCACTTACCCCCTCTTGCTGCATTTCTCACGTGTGCTTTTGGTTCATGTTAAAGAGATTCTTCTCAGATCAGAAGCTCTGATCTGCCTACGTGTCCAGAGGATTCAGAATCCTGAAGGGAGCACGGGGGTCTGAACCAGGGATCAATCTGCTAGAGCACTTTACATCACACACATAGAGGGGATGCTTTCATCCAGGAAAACTGATTAAATTTCATCTGAAGTTACAGCAGAACTTCATTTGGGGGAGATGGAGGGGCCTGAGTAGCAGCTCCTCTGACCTACTGATCCTCTTCTACTGGGTCAGAAAAATTTCTCCTGGAGAAAAAAAAAAGAAACTGTAGAAAAAAATGGGTTTTGAACCCATGAGTTCTCAGTATTGTTATAAAACTATCACCAGCCATCCTTTTTCTCCTTCTGCTTCCTGCCTCAAAACGATGGGACATTGCACTGCGTTCTAGAGCTGCACTTGATGGTTGGAAATAGGGTGTGCCACAGAACAAAAAGGGCAATATTGCTGTGGCACAATAGTGTTCCATTTTCCCAGCTCTGCAGGCAGAGAACAGACACTAGCTGCCACTGTGAAACGAGACTGAACGGCACACAAAATGCTGACATGCCTTCCTGGTGGGAGTGCTTGTAGTGGTGGCAGGTAACTGCTCGTCCTCCTGCTCTGGAAGGTCATTCTGGACTGAAGCACAGATGCTCCCAGCTCGTCCTTGCTGTAAGCACAGTCACAGCCAGGAGAAAAGGCAGCCTGCTTTAATGGGAGCCCGCTGCTGCCGAGCCTGCTCAAGGAAATTCAGGATAATACGTTTCTGAGCGCTCTGCTACTATGAAAAGAAGATTAAAGGATAAGTGGCTTATGCTGTTACATTGACTCGAGCCTACAAAACAAAATGGCAGAATATTTTTTCTTTCCCATGGCAGTTTTGATAGGCTGTTTGTCAGTAGTGGGATAGCTTCCATCTGAGAGGTAAAGGAGCAGATGGGAAAATGTATTTTACTCCCTAGGGAGGAATGTATTCCAGGGCAAGAAGTGTGAGAAACGCAGAAATTGGTATTCTAACTAATTGCTCCATGAGTTCAGGTAAGTCATACTTTCCAGCATTTTCAAACAAAACTGCCTGAAATGAGGTCATTGCAATATTGAAGCTTGCCTAACTAAATGAAAGAAATGAAGAATGGCCAGGGCCCTGCACACACAGAACATTTTTCTGGTTGAGAACTTTACTTGTGGGGAATCCTCACTATTAGGGAGAATTTGCTGCTCTCAGAAAAGTAAGGTTTTGTGCTGCTGTCCTCTAAGGAAATCCTTTTGGATCAGCTGCTTGAAAATTCTGTTACAAACATGCAGCAAGTTTCCTGTGCAAGAGAAGTGTGAAGAACTACCAACTTCTAATCCAGCTCTAATGTGAGTAGGGCTCTGCTCAGCCAGAGGGTGGAGGCACACCTGATTGCCCCAAACCACGGATGATTTACACACAGGTAAAGGGCCTCGTGCACAAACGACCTGTAAATGTCATTACTAAAAAGCACTTTTTTGATGTGCAGCATCAGCTTCTTCTTGCCAGGATACAGGCATGTCATCTCTCTTTCTGCCTGCCTAGTTCTACTCTGCTGGAATCCACTTATAAATCCCTTGCAGAGCCGAGGTAGATCCTTTCTGCTAAGCCACAAACAAGGACTCTCGAGGTTTCACTCTCTGAGATCCAAGCATGCTTTTATTCCCTTCCCAAAGAACCAACTACATATGTTTTTATTCCCTTCCCAAAGAACCAACGAGATATGCTTGCTGTCTTCACTTCTCTCACCGGGACTATAAAAATCGATTTAATTCTTCAAAGGCACACAACCTTTATTATTTTCCCTGTTGTTACTGACCAACTTAATGCCAAGTGAGTTTGGTGAGACTTGACTTAAAGCTTCAAGCTAAATTCTTACAGGAGGTTCAGTTTTGTGTCTCCACGGACAGCAACGCTCCGAAAAATTGGGAATTGGCCCTTCCAGACTGTGCTCATGTAATACAGAGAACTGGAATGTTCTTTCCTCCTGGAATTTTTGTTACCCCCGTGTTTCTCCCCATCCTGATGAGTCCTTGGCCACTGTGCTGCAGGTAACTGGGAAGCTGAATCTCCAGGGTAAGCACAGCATGGAATTAAATGCTTGCTCACTGTCAAAATACTGACAGTCAAAAAAAAAAGGCTCCAGCCAGGAGCTCGTTGGACAGCAAGCAATGAGCAAAATCACTTCAATATGCAGAAGAAATTTAGATGCCCTGAGGGAATACCAGTTCAGAGAGATAGTAATAGGGATTACTACTTGTTTCATAATGTGGCTTGAAAGAAATCAGCCGGCCCAGACCTTCCTTTCTGAATTGTGACTGCGGCTTAGTGCACGCACAGGCTGCAGCCTGTGCGTGCACTAAGCCGCAGTCACAATTCAGAAAGGAAGGTCTGGGCCGGCTGATTTCTTTCAAGCCACATTATGAAACAAGTAGTAATCCCTATTACTATCTCTCTGAACNATCTGCCCCTCTTCCTTTCTCCCCCTAATTAAACAACTTCTCTGTGGCTTCATCTGTCCCTCCCTTTTCCTCCTTGTGCCTTTCTCCGCCTTACCTGAGAGCTCACTGAGTGAATAACCCGCAGGTGTTGCCCTGGGTGCTGCCTCCTCCTGTCTTAACCCGTCTAACCCACCTCTATCTACCCTTTTTTTTCCCTCTTCAGTGGTAACTGCCCTCATTAAAGCCTCGGGAAGTTTCTTTGCAGACCAATCTGCTGTCCTCTTTGCCACCCCGCACCCTTTTTCTTGGGTGCATCATTCCTGAGTGAGTTTTTCTCTGCTCTCTTTACCATCCCCTCCTTCACATCTCCCAGTTACTGTGGAGTTCCTTCTGGCCCACTTTAACCTCCAGTCTGGAAAAGGGAATTGCACTTTGGCATGTCAGCCTGGAAATGCTGCTGACCCCTCATTTAATTTCAGCTGTCTGACATGCTCAGCCCTCTTCTGCTCTTCTGCTTTGCAATGTTTCTTCTGCCACATTTCATGGAAGAGAGTCAAAAGACGGGAGGATAATCTGTGAGTCACTTGTGCGGTGACGACTTGCAGATTTTTCTTCTCTCCATCCTAATTTTTTTCCTCTCCTGCCAATCTTTTATTTCAGTTTCTTCTCTAGAAGGGTGAGAATTCACTTGAAGAGAACGCTGAATGCCTCTCGTTGCGAAGTATTTTTAAAATATTATCAATACTTGCAGAAGAATTTCTCCACTTTCATCTGCAGAGTGTATCTAAAGGATTTTTTTTCTTTTTTGTCAGAAAACATAATCTTATCACAGAGATTTTGGAGCCCTATTCATGACAGCTCAGACCAGGAGATTATATACCCTTTGAGCTCTGCTTCTCTGATTAGAAGCCGAATTTTTGCTCATGTGCTTGTGCTTTTTCTGTCCCACCCCTTGCCCCCTTCTCCCCCACTCCCTGCCATGTTGTTTAAACTCGGTTTGACCAGGGAGATACTGAAATCTGACGATTTAGGATACTGAAAAACCATTATTTATTGGGAATACAGGATATCTTTGTGGTGTTTGAGTGGGGAGGTGTAATTTAGTGCTGCCCCGGACACTTTGGTTTTGACATGACTCTTCTGGAAGTCATCTGAAGTTTCTGACTGAGGCAGAAAGTTGCCTTGTTGTGCGAGTCTGTCAGTGCCTGTCTGGGCGGAGAAGAGAAACTCTCCAAAGAGAAATGAGAGAGAATATTATATAGTTTTATTTTAATAGATTTGCTGATAGCATTGTTTTGAACATATCTTTTGGGTTGATTTTTGATTTTGTTTTTTGATCTGCCCATGAATTAGTTATTGCCACATGTTCTATAAGTAGAATTCGTGTCGTTGTTCAACAGTCAGCATTGGACCACGAGACTTAACAACGTTTTCAGTTTTCCCTCTTTGACATTTTTAGGATAAATATGTTTTTGCAGTGGTTTGGTTTATTAGGTAGTCAGAGCTGCTGTCAGATAGAGCTACCCAGGCAGCTCATCCCTGGTTTGTGACCTCTCAATAATTGAAAACCATAATTTAAAACAGGGATAAGGTCACTGAATTAACGTCGTTAATGAAATAAAGTGGATTGTTTGCAGATAATCTCAGAATTCAACATGCAAAGGATCCTCTTTTTTAATAAGGTTAAAAAATGGGAAATCTCTTAAAATATGACTTCAGATTTAAAAATTGTTAGATGACTGATCAACTGACATTTTGTCATTCTTCCAGAGAATACTGGAGCTTTCACAGCTCACAGAGCATAAATCTGAAAGGCTGCATTAGGCTTTAACATTTCTTTAAGAAAGCAAGCTATGAATAATAAAGGGTACATGCAGCCTCCTATTTTGATTTATTTCTGAAATGTAATATATTTCATGAAATTCCACATTACATATTGCAATTGGAGTGAGTTACTTCTTCATTTGATTTTATTTTTTATAGGCTAGGAGTGTTAGTCACTATAATAAAAATGAAATGTGTAATTTCTAACTAAAGAATCTGAGCATGTTTATGTTGCTGGCAACATGTGTTTGCGTGGAAAAAGTTGCTGAAAGCTGACCCCATGCTGGGAAAATTGCTAATCTCCAAACAGAATCCTGAGCAACTTAATAGAAACGTTTTACTGCATTTATTTGTAAGGTCATCTTGCACATTCTGAGACAGTATTTCATTGCACGTTGGCAGTGTGAGTGGCTCGTGCCTCCAGAGTTTTATTTTGTCTCCCAAGGAATCTTCTTGCACCTGTATCATGCCATGGCTGCCTCATTTAATATTTTCTCAAATGAACACGTCAAGTCCAGCCTTTCTTTTTGGGGTTTCTTTGCTGAACTGTAAAAGTCTCCTCCAGGCTTCCAACACTGAGTGAAATCCTGGCTTTGAGTGAAATTGGTGCCAGAAGTGCTGAGTTCAACAGAGCCACGGCTTCCTCACCCGAATGCATTAACTTTATATTCATTAACAATTCTAAACCCAATAATGATCTCTCATGTCTCAAAGGTGTGATGGCTCAATCCATCATCTTTAAACATCTGAACAGCTTTGGATGAAGTAGATGTGAGGTTTTATTCTCAGTACTGAAGTGCAGATCTTAAAAAACCATCTCAATTCCTTTTGCATTTACCTAAAGGAGGGTGATAATAAAGTCTTACAGCCAAGGTGAGCCTTCACTTATCCCATCTCCCCAAGGCATCCTCCTGCCCTGAGAATCTGGCTGCTCATGTCTCCTTGCTGGGTGAAACACTGTCTGTCTGGCTTGCCCCATTCTATTTTCTTTCCTTTCTGCATCCACTCATTTTCATATTTTTGTGACCTGATTCTTTGTAAAGAAACTTTGTTCTGTGGTGTGTCATGAAGTGCCTTGACTCCTGAATCAGAACCCAGGTGAGAACTTACTGTTGTTATAATTAGCAATACCACATTTTACCAAATGCTTCTTTAGTTCTGTACTAGCATTTAACACTTACATTATTGACAATAATATATTCAACAATTATATAACAATTAACAATATGTAACAATTGACATGATATTTCTATGAAATTAGCTAAAATATATTACAGATATTTTTAGTTCTCCAACAAAAACAGAGAGATTGAGTCAGAGAAATGAAAAATGTGTGGCTAGCAAGGGGATGGGACTCAATGAGTTTTGGGGTTCCCAAACTCTCTTGCAGCTTCCAGCTCATGCTGATTTCCCTGGGCAGGCTGCAGTAGGGTCTGACCTTTGAAATGGGAACCACTCTGGTTATAAAATGATGCTCCCCTGGCCTGGTGGTCTGCAGCTGGACATGGAGCTAAGCAGCTTTACCACACTCAGCTTCAGTGGCTCTGTGGCTTATTGCACCTCTCTCATGAGGACATTAAGGCTGCCTTTAGATTTCTCACACCTTAATTGTCTTTGAACAGAGCTGTTTCTGTGAAGGCCCAAAACGGAATTGTTCTCCTGTGCTTCTCCTTTGTTGCATATTAACATTTAATTAGCAAAAAAAGATCCTATTACCTCAGCACTAAAAGTGAGAGTAGCTAAGGGACCTGCTAAATATAAAATTAAATGCACAGTCACCCTTTAAGCTGGTCATAATGCTGTTACCTAAATATTGTTCTGACTCCTATCCTAAACTCTGATTTGATTGATTTTGAAATGTTTATACCCAGAGTGTCTGGCACAACTTGTTTTTGTGAGTGCACTGAAGTCAAAATGTCTGAACTCAAGAGACAACTGCTCCTAACAAGCTTTATTTGGGGTTTTCTTTGGTTCAAGTGTCCTTTCTTCAGAATGGGAACTGAGCTGGAATCCAAGCTGAACTTAAACCAAGAAAAACAAGTCTCTAGGCTTACTTTAATCACCCATAAATATTCTCATGGCCCTGAGGACTGTCTTTCAGAGGAATCAGTTTCTGAAGGAATAGAAGGCTTTTCCCCTATGGTAATAGAAATTGTGGGTGCAGAACTAAAAGGCAGATATAGCACAGGTATATATAGGAAAATACATTATTTTGATCAGTTTTTGTTTTGGGGTGAAGCCAAAATTAGATGGGAGTTTTCCCAGTGGGATACACAAGGAATGGCAAATAAAAGGGCTCTTGGTATCTGCAGCTTTAAGGATATCTTGGCTATTTATTACAGCTATTACCACAACAGTGGAAAAGGCTTTTGGTAACATGCCCTCTGCAAAATCTCTTGACTATTTTTTCCACTCAGCTTTGGTTGCTAAGTTCTGTTTCTGTGCATGACATCTTCCTGGTTTGTTTTGTGTTGTGATGTCTCAGCAGCAATATTTCATCATGGACACTTGTTTTGGTACTCATTATTAATACAGCAATGGGCATCTCACACATCCCTCTGTTTTAAGTGTGGTTCTCAAATCAGGCTTTGGGAACACACACTAAGGTTGCTGGGATGTTACAGGACATGCATCTGAACTTTTCTGACAGCATATAAAATATGTTTGATCCAGTTTACAGCAAAATTTGAGATATATAAATAAAATTTTGATTCTGCTTGCCCTTGCAGCTTCCAATTCAGAAACTCTCTCTGTTAGAGAGAATCACACAAGTGATTTGTTTTTATAGTTTAGGAACAGGATATCTCTTGAGAGGATTAGGTTTTGCCACAGTTTCAAGCAGTTTGCAAATGAAAGAGGATTTCTTCGGTCTGTGTTATTATTTACTGCAACATTTTCTAGAAGCATTACTTGAAATAACAGTTGTCTTTTGAAAAACTTACATTTTCCTTCCACAAAAAAAAAAAGTTGCCAGTGTTTTCTTTTCCTTGGAAGAGAAAGCAAAATATTTAATTTTGAGTCTGGTTAGTATGAAACAAAATTTATCATTGTGTTGAACCGTACAGGAACATCTTCCTTTTGCTGTTAATTTCCTGATTAATTCCTGAGCTGATTTAATGCCTCACTAGAGAAGCAGTTGAGGTATCTGCTGCCTCTCTGCTCTGTAGGGATTAGCCTTGGTCTACAGCACACTCACAGCCTGTTCTGTGGTTGTACCCTGGGCATCCATCATGGGAGATCTAATCCCTGGGATGTGACCTGGAACACCACAAACACATCTGAGGAGCAATATCTCAGGTTGCAAGAGTCCCCACTAATATCATATTATTCTATGATATATTTCTATATTATTCTATATCATTCTATATTATTCTATATCATTCCTGCTAATATCATATCATTGAGAAAATTCAGGGAGTTTTCTTTTCAATGGATGGTGTCAAACATAAATAATGCAACAATTCCAAACATTTTTTAACATCTTTAAACAATTGCTGGAAATATTTGATTATTAGAGCCTTAACCTTCAGTACTGTTTTAACCTACTGTTTTAGGTACGGAGGGGGCAGAGAGGTGCTTCTTGTTTGTCATTCTGAGAGGACAGGTAATGAAAAATAAATGCAAGAGGAATTGCATTTACTGCCATGAAATCTTGCAACATGGAATAGAATACTTATCAGAAGACTGTAAATACAATTCAGATTCCTTTGACCACCATGCCTTGGCAGGTAGTCTGCAATTTCTGGAGCACACAAGTGCTGTTAGGGTATTGATTTCTGTGGTTGCTTCCCTGACAAGCTGCTCGTGGCACTCTTCTCTTTCCTCAGGTATTTGCCAATATTATTTTTGTTGTGCATTAATTAAGTCCTCCCATTTGTTTGAGCCTTTAACTGTGTTGCTGGGACAGCTCTAAAGCTTTCTGCTAGGCAACAAAAAGAAAGCTGATGGAAACTCCTGATTTGCTCTCTGCAAGTCCCTGACAGGAGGGGGCAGCCAGGTGGGAGTCAGGCTCTGCTCCCAGGGAACAGCGACAGGACAGGAGGACACAGGCTGAAGCTGTGCCAGGGGAAACTTAGGCTGGACATCAGGAGGGATAACTCCATGGGAAAGGCTTGGTAAACCTTGGAATGGACTTCCCAGGGAGCTGGTGGAGTCACCATCCCTGCAGTTGTCCAAAAAACAACTGGATGTGGCACTCAGCGCCAAAACCTTGCTGACAAGGTGGTGATTGAAGATTGGCCTCGATCTTTAAGGTCTTTTCCAACCCAAATGGTTCTGTGATTCCGTAATTCCCTGAGAATACGTTTCCCTCTGCATTTTAAGAGCTGTTTATTAGTTCTGGCTCGAAATGAAAAATGCTGACCAAACACTGGCAATGCATTCAGGGTTTGCTTGGGGTTGAAGCCACTTGATATTGAGGAGGGGGAAACGTGGAGCTTGCCACGATGCATTGTCCTGCTATGTGCATCAGCTGCTGGGGAAAGCTCACTGCTCCTGGCTCAAGCAAAGCTCATGTCTGGAGTAACTCTGTGTTTTCTGTCAGTTGTTTTCATGCTGTAGCACCACTGAGTTACTCATAAGAGATGTCCTGTGGTCCTCTTGAAAAAGGCCAGGCTCCCCTGCTGCAAGGACAGGTGGGATTAGTCAGCAGCCTGATTTGGACACAAGGAGACAAGATTTGGACACAAGATTTGAGGGGAATATGTGACAGCTTCCAGCTGATCCCAGCAGCAGCCAGCCCAGGTACAGATATGCACAGCCTTCATGCTAAAACACCAAAGGCTGCAGGTGGGATGGCCCCCTCTCTAAAGCAGGTGAACCATTTTAAATCACTTTTGCACACATCAGTATTCCTGAGTTGGTTACATATTTGTCAAATTTCCTTATCTTCCTTTGGCCTTGTATTTATCTCACTGCTGCTTTAAATTTGTGCTGTGTTAGTTGTCCTGATCCCTGTGCATGTCCTGTGCACTTGTTTGAACACAGCTCTGGTGCAATGTGATTCTGTGCATGGAATTCTAATTTTCCAGTTCTCTTGCACGAGCCCTTGTTGAAGTTTGAACAGTTTTCACTTGAACAGTTTTTCTTGAACGGTTTTCACTATCATGGTGACCTGATTCCACCCTCAGTGAACTCAGATTTATTTGCAAAACTAGAATTTGGGGGCTCAGGACTGTATTCTTTTCCAAATAGGTTACTTGGAAAAGAATAACTTTTTCTGCCTCCATAAAAACTTAAGAAAGGCAGAACAAATGAGCAAAGAACCTCTTCAATCCAGACAAGAAATTGTTTTGGTGCTTGTATATGTTATGCAAAGATCTGATTTAATTTATGTGCTTGGAATGAGAACATCATCTTTCAAAATAGTTTAGAAACAGTGTCCTCTTTGGTATTACAGCTCTCCAAACGTTCAAACTGAGCAGGAACACCTGAGAGTGGATGCCAGCTTTTTAGTTACTTGGAGCAGAAGAAGTTATGAGCCCTCCTCCTGAGAGAGACAATTGAAATGCCTGCTAAAGCAAGCAAAGCAGGCAGCAAGGGGGAGATTTTTCAAGTTGTCTAAAAGATCTGGAGTCCCAGAACGGGTGGCTTTGTAAAACCCATCTTAAAAGCTGTCAAAATAAAAAAGAAGAGGGGAAAGGAAAAATGATTGCGTGAGAATCTGAGTAGATCTAGTCCTTGAGGCTTCACCTTTGTATTCCTGCCATCCTTAACAGGTTTTCTGTCCAGACCAGCTCTGCAGCAGGACAGTGGGCACTGGAGGTGAAGGAGGATCCAGAGAGTCTCCCCTGTGGGGTCTCCTGTGGCCCATCCTCTCCCCCTCCTGTGTCTCCCAGCTGGGACCTGAGCTGTTGCACTGCAGGAGCTCCCTCACTGCTCCATTACTAATTTGTGTGCAGAGCTCTAATTACAATTTACCCAAATGTTTTTCCATTTTCCATCTATCATGTTCTGAGTCTATAAAAGAGTGGGTGAGAAGACTTGTCAGTAAGTCACACCTCTTCCATTTTTTGAGCTGTATTTTTAGTTGACTGACTCAGATGGACTTTTGCTGTCAGAACATCAAAAAAAGCCTTACCCAGCATGTGTGTCTTCTTCCATGATCAGTCATTTGGAATTCAGGACCTGAGTTCATGGAGGGATGTATTTGTATCCTCAACTTACTGATTTGTTTCAGCTTGGATGTTGTTTCAGTCTCCTGAAGGCTGAGGGTGGATTCTTGAGGGTATCAATGTGACACACTGCAACCTCACCAGTTGCTCCTTCCAGTGGTTCCAGTAGTGAGCATCTGCACTTTGTGGCCTGCCTGCTGTTGACACATAACCTGAAATTTAGCTCTAATAATATTACAGGATGAGTCTGTGGCCTCTGCAATGGCAGAGAACTTTTTTTTCATCTAGGAGGGTAAAAGAATTTGGAGATACAACAGGATATGGAAGAGATCTGTTGCTGTTTGCTTGATTTCTCTCATGATTCCTCCATGTCTAGCACTTCCAACATTTCTACTTGCTTGTTATTTTTCATTAGGATTATGTTGTGTTCTTTAATAATTATATATGTTCTGGACAAACATCTGTAAATTGTTTTCTCTAGTAATAATGTTTTTTTCTTATCTATTTCTTGCCTGCTTGCCTATACCCACAGTCACTGTGCATTTTTACACCCACCTGCATACAGCAAGCACACCTGCATGGGCACACACGATTCTTTTTGTGGGAGATGGAACTGCTGGAAAGCCTTCCTTATCCTTTTTATGTCAGTCACTCCACAGAACAGAGTACCATCTTTTCCCAAGGTGGATTCTAAAGAGCTGCTTCAAGTTCAAAGCCCAGCTCTGAACACCCTGGAGCTGCAAAAACTCCGTTTCTGAGCTGAAAATTTGCAGTTTTATGTGGTTGTCAACACAGAGGCTCAGGGTGAATCTGTGGTGTGAGGAATTGCTGCTTCCCAAAGTGTATGTCAGTCTTAATTTCAGTCACTTCCATTATGGTCAGAGTGCTTAAAATGTAAACATCCCCAGCAGGAAACAATTCATTCCTCATTGATCTTTCCTGGCAGCTTGCTTCCTCCCTCCAGTGGAGGGGAGTAGGGCACCTTTGGGGTTTCCTGCCACTGAGCTGGCTATTTCAAACCACTATTGACCTTACTGGAGCTTTGTGGAGCCCCTCCACCGTGGGGAGCTCAGACCTGAGTGTTTCATGTCTCCTCAGAGGCTGTCACAAAGAGGAACAAAACACTGCTTGAGAGATTGCAGGGACAGACCTGACCCCAGCTGGCCCAGGGAAGGGAGCAGGAGCTGTGCAGTGTCACCACACCAGCTTTGTTCCTTTTATCTAATCTCTTCTAGATCCCTTATGGCAGCCAGTCAAATCCCCCCTTTCCTCTTGTTCTGCCTTTGCTGTCAAAGCTGTGGTGAATTCCTGCCCAGCCCTGTACTCTCTCCTCTATGTGTGCCTTTTCTTGCATTCACATGTGCCAAGAAATGCCTGGTACTAAAGCCTTTGAGGTTAGCTTTGTTTCACGAGGTTTTCTTTGTTTCACAAGGCTCCTTCAAGCGCATCACCAGCTTTGATGCCCAGTAAAACATGAAAGTGCAAGTCCTGCTGCCTTCTGTGGCACAGCATGGAAAGTAGCAAGAGAACTGAAAGCCAGGGTGAAGAAACCTCTGCCTTCAGTTCTCTCTGGTTCTAGGAATCACAGAAGACCCCTGGAGCGACCTTGAGAGGAGTGTAACTGTAAAACCTGACTGGTTGCTACGCTGAAAAGAGCTCAGGCGTTGATTTGGCCAGCACAGGTCACTCTCAGCCCTAATCGCCTCTAACGAGGTGCTCCTGGGCAGGGCAGGGACCCCAGACTGGTGTGCTGAGGCTCACAGGGCTGCCCAGGTGTCCTTCATTAACCCCATTAGGGGTGTGAAGGAGTCATTCCCCACTGGGGCCGAGTGGGACATAAAGAGGGGCTCCCTTTCCCTTCACTCTAAAGCTGAGTTTGCTTCTCTTCAGATGGGCATCTGCTGAGTACCAGCTCCCGCCCGTGATTTGGCCAGCACAGGTCACTCTCAGCCCTAATCACCTCTAACGAGGTGCTCCTGTGCAGGGCAGGGACCCCAAACTGTTGTGCTGAGGCTCAGAGGGCTGCCCAGGTATCCTTCATCACCCCATTAGAGATGTGAAGGAGCCACTCCCCACTGGGGCAGTGTGGGACATAAAGAGGGGCTCCCTTTCCCTTCACTTTAAAGTTGAGTTTGCTTCCCTTCAGATGGGCATCTGCTGAGTACCAGCTCCCACCCGTGATTTGGCCAGCACAGGTCACTCTCAGCCCTAATCACCTCTAATGAGGTGCTCCTGTGCAGGGCAGGGACCCCAAACTGTTGTGCTGCGGCTCAGAGGGCTGCCCAGGTATCCTTCATCACCCCATTAGAGATGTGAAGGAGCCACTCCCCACTGGGGCAGTGTGGGACATAAAGAGGGGCTCCCTGTTCATTCCCCCCAAGGCTGAGCTTGGTTCCCTTCAGACCTCTGGACAACAGCTCCCAGCCCTCCCACCTGTGACTTTTCCAGCACAGGTGGCTCTCCTTAGCCCTAATCACCTCTAACGAGGTGCTCCTGTGCAGGACAGGCACCCCAAACTGTTGTGCTGAGGCTCAGAGGGCTGCCCAGGTGTCCTTCATTAACCTCATTAGGGGTGTGAAGGAGCCACTCCCCACTGGGGCAGTGTGGGACATAAAGAGGGGCTCCCTTTCCCTTCACTTTGAAGTTGAGTTTGCTTCCCTTCAGACCTCTGGACACCAGCTCCCAGCCCTCCCTGACCCCTCTGCAGGAGCATCCATGTGAGTACAGCACCTGGCTGGTAATCCCTGAGCTGGGATTTTCACTGCTGCTTGTCTTTATCCTGTTGGGGTTGCTGATCCTTTGCCTGGTAGGAATTGTGTATCATATATGTGTTTCCATTATGTGTCTGGTTTATGGAAAGCCCGTGTTTTTTCCTGTGTTCTGTTCCTTTTCCAAGTGTTCCTTTGCACAGGGAATGGGTGGGGGAGAGGGCACTGCACACCCTGATGGACACCCAGCTTGGTTTGCTGCTTTCTAGTGGCTCTTGCAGCCTGTGTTGAGTAATTTTTAGTGTCCTTGGTCAGGAGAGCTGTGACTGTCAAAAGGTGGTACTAATAGGTACATCTGACCTGGAAATGGTGCTATAAACTGCAGGGCAGTGCATGTAGTATAGCCAATTTTAATTAAACTCTGCTCAAAAGCTCTGTAACTTGTTAAAGTGATGGGATGCCAAGTTGTCAGCTTGCCAGTCAAGCTAAAAGGGTTTCCATCTACCAGAGAGGACTGGTTTGAGAAATATGGTTTATTAAAATTCGGCACCTTTGAGTA
Source organism: Aleadryas rufinucha (assembly GCA_013397815.1). NCBI lineage: Eukaryota > Metazoa > Chordata > Aves > Passeriformes > Aleadryas > Aleadryas rufinucha. The sequence goes on from VZTH01000018.1 coordinate 22,001, forward strand.
ATTATGTACTAAATGTGTCTGCCCTGTGGAGCAGCACCACAATGGATGGAGTTGTGCCTGGCAGGCAGGAGCTTCCTGAGCAATAAAGAGGCTGTGAGACAAGCACAGTCTGTGTGTTGGGAGGGCAGAGGGCAAGGGGGGATACTCAGTGGCCTGGCTGGGACACCATCATTTTGTGCATCTCTGCTGGTTTAAAGAAGTCTTTTCATGCTGTGAGTTTTGTGGTTTGTCATAGAAATCAGGGGTTTTAGGCCATTTGAGATCATGGCTACCTAATGTTTCTTGCTAAGTCACTGGCATGACTGAATCTGTACAGATTTAAGGTAATGTGATGCAGGTGTGTCTCGCTGTAGATGCATTTTAATTGTGGTGTGAAAGTGCAAGCTGAGTCCATTACCAATTATTTTAAGTTTGCTAATTGAGCTCTGTGCAAAATACTCTTGAAACTGTTTTACCAAGAAGGGCTTCAACACCATTTCTGAATTTAATTAACCCATTTGTAACTGCAAACATGCTCTTTCTGTCTTGCTTTTCCAAGATCAGGGTAATTTATAAGCTCCATATTAAGAGTGGTATTCAGGATTCTAATCATTTTGATATGTTTTATCCTTACCTGAGGAAGAATAATGTTAATAATCTCATGAGGAGTGGGCTCTCAAATATTCTTGATACCAAAAACTCAAAGAAAAAAAAGACTGTTGTATTTTGATAGCACCTTTTGCTGTTGTTTTGTGTAAAGAATATTCTTAGTTTTAGATGATTCTACTGTTCATTTGACAGAAGGGAAAGCAAATGAGCAGGGGTGAACAGGAAGGCTCTGGTGTGGTAGATAAATGCCTTTGATGTCCCTGATTTCTGACTGGCACTGTAAATGCTGGACCTTTGTTCTTCAATGGTACAAACACCAGCCTGTTTTCAGGGCTCTGGTCTGCAAGTGCTGCTCAAACAGCTTCAGGCCGTGGAGAACATCTTAAAGGTGTCAGCTCACGTGGCCTAAGAAAGGTAGAGCCATCACAGCCCTGCAAATAATGATGTGTGGAATAAACTGGGAGAAGCATGTGTTGACTTTGCCTTGGCATTTCTTGCATCTATTGGTGGCAAGCAGGAGTGGGTTATGCTTTTTGATCAAAAAAAATCTGCTGGTATCTTTAAAATTAAAAAAACCAAAATAACAAAAACCAAAAGTTGTAAGGACTTAAGGTAATGGAGCTCTTTCAACTTGATAACTGCAGCATTTTCACCAATATACAACCTTGCATAATATTGTTGGGTCTCACTTCCTGTGTTTGCAAGCTAAGTCAGGCTCCTGTATGAGCCACAAGCCTTGCATGAACTATTTGTGGCCCTAAGGAAGGCAGTTCCTTTGCTCTCTGAGGTGCTGGAGATGTGTTCCCATCTCCCAGAAGTGAACATGTAGGTGCTCAACAGCTGGGGAGTGCAGCAGAGATGGGCAGGTGTTTTTCTGCAGCATCAGTGTGTGCTGCAAGCTTGAAGAAATGCAGAACAAAAAATAACATTCAGGGTGTTGGGGCTGGGGAGAGGCTGAATATTGAACATTGCTTTTGTTTTCTTTGGAGATAATGGGCAAACAAAAGCAAAACTGGGGCTCAGTTATCATTTGTGGACCTTGCCAAAGAGGTGCACCTGCGTTTTTCTTGCCTTTGATGATACATTTGATCTGTGGTGAGGCAGATGAGGGTGAAGGATAAATCTGCAGGAGAGCCATGGCTGGGTTTCAGTGGAGCTGAGACGTGTGAGGAGTGTCCAGGGATGAGGAGCTGAGTGAGCAGGCTCCCCCTTTGCACCCCAGCACGTGCTCAAACATTGGCATCAAGCCTCATGAACAGTAGCTTGAAAACTACAGCAATTCAACCTATTTATGGTCATGAGTTGTGCCTCTTTGGAAGGTTTGGGATGTCAACCTCTCCAGCTCCAGGAAATGCATTCCTCTCTCCTAAATCACTCTTTTGGCTGGATAGGATATTCTTCACGTGTTGCCTTTTATTCTGCTGCAAATGGTCTCTTCTCCCTGAATTGAGGTGGGGAAGGCTTCAGCAGTGGCTGAAATACAGATTTTATTATTATTATTATTTAGTTTGGGTTTTTTTTTAATCTCTTCCCTGCTTCTCAGGAGATGTTCTGATGCCAGCAATTCAGAGATATTTGGGAACACTTGAATCTAAAGCAGTGTGGGAAGCCAGAGTGCTCTTAAAAGACACAAGGAACCTCAGCAATACACTTTTGGCTCGTTTGCCCAGCAAAAAAATGGTGGTTTCTCTTCCACTTAGCGAAAATTCAACAGCAGAGTGCTGCAGTGAGGTCTTTTAAAAGCAAAGAAGTCTTAAGTAATAAAAATCTGCCCAAGGGCATTGACTATTACTGTAAGAAATATTATCATAAATAACCAGCACTATAAATGATATTTGGGAAATAAATTAGCAAAGTACTTTGTGTGATGTGCATCATGCTTGCTTTTGTGTTAGTGCTATTTGTTACTTAATAGGTAAGAAAATTCAGGAATTTTCCCTGTTTCGTGATGAAAGAGCTGGGAAATGGCAATTTAATGTATAAATTTAGCATCTGTAGGGTATAATTCGGTCACACAGACAAAGAAGTTTCAGTGACTTCTGTGAAGTTTTACTTGGTGTCCAACTGGAGTTGAAAAAACTTCAAAAATGGGCAAAACCACAAAGAATGTTTTGTATGTGGTAAATAATGGCTAGATGAAAAAGCAAAAATATATTTTGGGACCTGGACATTTTTAAAATCTAAAATATTGCATTGTATCCATTGTAGACTTAATATTTTTGGGGTTTTTTTTTAAATTTAATGACAAGCTGAAATATTCTACTCTGAATGCAGCTATTTTGACGTCATCAGTGTGGTTTTTTTTCTCTCTGCCACCAAGGTTTGGGGTGGCTTGGTGTTTTAATCCAATCATTCACTGAGTATTTTGCCAAAAACTGGCTCTGCCTTGATCCTCTATCATCTCTTTCTCATTTAATGAAAACCAGAATTAGTTTTCTCACCTGTGGTGCAGGGCTCACACAAAGATGTGCCTCAGTCTTGGCCTTGTACCTGAATAAATGTGAACCTCTCATCTCTTGAAGGGAAGATGAACATGATGAGGAGACATCTAAAAATAGGTGATTCAGATCCTGGTTTTCATGTTTCATGCATTCCTCAAGAAGCCAGTTGCTGTGTTCAATAATATGTTACAATTGGAAGATTGGAAAAAAATCTGGTGCCTTGAAAGAGAGAATGTAATATCACTATGAAATTTTGTAGAGAATTAAATCCCCTTTCACTTCAAGCAATGATGGACACATGAAATAGAGCAGAAATTTGAAAGTAGGATAGCTGATCACTGGTGTCATGCAGCCACACGTGAGCTGGTGTTATCAGATGCAGTTTTGATGAGAACATTGGAGAAATTTTTAAATGAAAGAAACTCAATCATTTCAGAGGAAAACAACAATCCTAAGATAGTAAATATAAGTGTGCTTTAGAAGCCTGCTGTTGCAGAATATTGGGATTGATTCTTCTTATTGGGTTTTATTTGGGGGGTTTTTTCTGTCTTTTTTTTTTTGGAAATACTTATATCAGCTATTTAGATAACTGGAGAACTTGCTAGCACCACCTATTGGATGAGGAAATGTTCCTTAAATCTAACCAGCTCCCGTTAATCTTTGTACAAAAAAAAGGCACTGTGAAGCTGAAATGTCTCCAAGCAATCAGCTTTCAGAAGGGCATTTTGTTTTGTCAGTCGTTCAATAAATACAGTAATTTAATAATTAGTTGTGGGGACTGAGAAATTTCAGTGTTTCTTTGCTGCAGCGTGAGGGCTTTCGTGTGCTGGGAGTGTACCTAAAGCTGCTGATTATTTAGGGGCTGAGCACGCTGATCCTATAGCTGTCACCCTGGGAACAGGAGGAAGCACTGGGGGCTCCAGGCATCCATTGTTTTTATCAAAAATCGCTTTTTGTGAAACCCTTTGCACCCATCTTCTCCCAAATAAAAGGTGTTCGGGGAGGGGAGGGACAAACAAAACCCTCCTGCCTGAGCTGTTCTCTCTGACGATCCCTTACACTGAGCTTAAAGCTTTAGCTCTGCAGTAACTATATTTAAAATAGAGCTATGCTTTTCACTGCTTTTTAAAAATAGATTATTTATCCTTCCATGTACACGAACACAACTGACTCGACAGGCAGAAAGAATAGTTACTTAATTCCACTCCTACTCTCTTGTTTCTTCCCTATTAACATTATCTCCTTGGTAACACATCCCATGAATTGTGTCTATGATATGCCAGCTACTGCAGTTTGTTTAGTGTCTTGCTCCTTAAATGCATTTGGATTTTGTCTCTGAGGTCCCACCCTAAATGGTGGAATTTTTTTATCCTCTTTCCTGAGTGTGTCCAGGGGGGTTTTTTGTGTTTATTGACCCCAGGTATAACATGCCCCCTGCCACTGAAATGAATGATACTGAACCAAATTGAGCCTGAATTTCTCAGAAGTTTTTCTCTTTTAACCCTATTGCAATATCTACAACTTCTCAGATCCGTATTTTTAGTGCAGTAAGTAATATCTCACCCAAATACATGTTTGTGTATAAACTTAAAAGGAAAGACTGCCATCTCTTTTCCCCCTGCATTACTTTTGCACAAGAGCCTACAGTCTTTTGTTTTAAATATTTGATAATGTGTAATCAGAATCCATCTGAGCCTAAAGCGTTACCACTTTTAATATCAATTATATTCTCCTTGCAGGGAGCTGAGCAGACATGTTTATATATAAATTTTTTTGAAAATTATGGAGTCTGCTGTATATCTCAAATGTGTACATTCTCTGTAGGGCTCCTCACAGCTGCTGAAAAACTGCTTTGCCATTGGGATGGGATAATATTAATCTCTGCAAATCTCTGTGTTGACTTTGGCACGAGGCTGCTTGAAGTTATTGGTTTCAGTGTCAAAGAGAGAACCTCTTTAACTTCCATGGCTGAATAAAATTAAATTGCATGCTGGAGATCTTTTTCACCTGTTAAAATGCTGTTAAATGGCTTCCCAAATTAAAACAGGGACCTAGAAGTTACACCTAGGTAGTAAAAACTCTCCATCGGGAACTCGCTCTCTTTTCTATGAAAAATTTCAACCTCATTGATTCAGAATATCCTAGCAATAAGGAGCATTGGCTAGTCAAAAAGTGACTCAACTCTGCTAAAAACCTCCGTCTTCCTTCCTTTTATAGTAATGAACACGGGCAGAGAAGTGAAGGTGCTTCAGTATGGGCTCTGTGAAGCAGGAGCTCACCTGCTTGGGTGTGCCCTAAAAAAAGCAGAGGTGTCTGAAACAGCTTTGGGTGCTTTTGCAGTACGGTCCAAACGAGCTCCCAAAATCACGGGTGGCTGTCTTGATGTTTTAGAATAGAAAATCGAGCTAATAATGGAAATCATCTCTGTAAAAGGCATAAACACGAATAGTCGCCAAGTGAAACCCTACCCAGTGCAGACTCCAGAAACGCGGAGTGCCCGGAATCCTCAGCGGTGAGCTGGGCACCGCGCACAGGGCAGCAGCTGTAATTTAATGCGGAGATAATCCCGGTGAGATAACGGGGTGATGGCCGCGTTAGGGGACAGGGCTTGGCGTGAATAACCCGCTAATAGCGCTTGTGTGTCTCGGGTGCTAAAAGCGGCTTTACAACCTGCAGCTCGAGCGTGTGTGGCTGTGCCTGCCCTGTGTGGGCACATCCACCGGTGAATGTGTGTGTCCTGCTGGCAGCCGAGCCATCACAAACACAAATGAAGAGTCAAACACCTTCTCTGTCACTAAGAAAGCGAGATTATGTTGAGCTGCTCCATTTGTCTTACGTGATTTATTCACTGGTGATAAAACTGACGCTCATCTGTGCGCGAAGCATCCAGAAAACAGCAATGGTTTCTTGGCAAATAGATGAAGAAATCACTCCGGCGTTAAAAGGCTGGGAGTGGTGATGTCAGAAGTGAAGATGTGCTTAAAAGTACGCTTTTAGGCATTTATTTGCTTTGTCATTGTCAACACTTCCCGTGCCAGGTGGGGATAAGATCCTTTATTTCGGTAACTCGTACACCTGTGAACACTTCGCTAAGTAATCCTTATTTGCTTAGTAAAAGAGGGGTTTGCTTTTGAGTTAGCAGAAATATCCTCAAGATACGAGTGCTTTGGCATGAAAATCTGGTATTCAACTCTCTTTATGCTCTGTGACTGGCAAGGTGGTCTCTGTGCATGGCAGCTGGAGAAAGTGGGAAGAGAAGGATGGACAGAGAGGAGAAACAATTTTTAGCTTTTTAAATAATTAGCTGAAAGAAGATTAATAAACCATCCTGTGGACAGGTATTTAAGAAAGCTAGCAACCCATGAATCTACACCCCTAAAGAGCTAGGGAGGCCAGTGCTTCTGCTGGGAAGAGGAATGCCAGGTTCTCTTGTTCTCTGAGGATTTTTGAGATGTAGAAACCAGGCTCATGCAACTTGGCCACTCTGAACTTCGAGGAAGGAGCATTTGTCGAGTGGGGTGCCCAAAAATCCGTGTCAGTGCTTCTCAGGAATGACTTGTGAATGACACTGTGATCTCACAAGTAGGAAAGGAATGGGAATGGAAAGAGATGTGATCGTTGCTGGGAGAAAAAATGTTGATAATGTAATGTAGGCAAGTTGAATTTTATCTGCAGATTTTCAGAACTTGCTTATTTACTGTTGGTTGATGTGTCTGAATTCTTAATGTTAATTATCCAAACGAGGAGGAAGGGGAGAACGGGAAATTACCCCTGTGCTGTCAGCACTGAGTGCTGCACTAGTGACAAGGAGCATTTACCAGCTGTGTTTAAAGGTTGTTTTTGCTTTATCAGCCACCTTGGCTGTGCCATGAAAGAGATCCAGCAATCGTTCCCACGAGCTCAGCCTGGCAAATATAAAGCCTTTGAGGGTAACCCTGTTATTGGGTTGTGTGTTCATAGCAGGGTTTCCTCACGATGATATCACCTACTCCGAGAGCATGAGGGCTGCCCAGATGGAAGGCTCGGATCCCAGGCTCTGCCAGGGCAGGAAGGGAAGGTGCTGGGCAGAGCGAGCCCCCAGGAGCTGGGTTTGGCCAAAGAGGAGCACTGATGTCATGGGCTACCTCAGTCCACCTTCTGGGAGCCAGGGGAAGCTGACCCCACTGCTCTGCAGGAGCCCTGTGCGTGGATTCTCTCCTTTTTTAGCTTTGTTAGGAAAATTAATCCATGAACACCAGAGGTTTATGTCCAAAAGGAGACAGAGGAGTCCTGTTACTTTATTGGAATAAAGGGAGAGCCCATGGGGCATTCCCCTGGGGTCTCTTGAATTTTTGGAGGTTGCAGCCTCCTTTTTATCCCAATTTCCCAGCTGCATTTCCCTCTCTCTTTCCCCATTGCCTGAGGTACTCAAGAGGTGCAGACTTCCCAGAACACCTAATACCTAAAGTTCCCTTCTCATGTATAACCCCCCCTCTATTTTTAGTTCTTACTGAATTTTATTATTTTCCCATTGTTTCTTTTGTTTCTCAATATGCAATTTCATATATCAGCAGACCTACAGTTTGTTTGTAGAGACAAATCTCTTTCCATTCATCAATCAGTGGAATTCTTCCCATTATTTCCTCTCATCAGTGCTAATTCCATCTACCAGCAGGCCCAGAGCTTGTTTGTAAAGACAAGTCTCTCATTCCTTTCAGCTTTTTTCCTAAGGATAAATTCCCCTCAGATTTCAGGAGACCCTTTTGGTAGAGGTACAATTTTGGTTTTCATGATTAGCTGCAAGAGAAGCTACAAATGTGCCGTTCTAAATTCACATGTGAATTTTCACAAAAGGCTTGCTGAGCTATGATATTTTCAAAGTTCCCAGACTGTTTTGTGCTAGGCTTAATTTAAACCTCAGCACAACCATTCCTGCTGAGCTGTTGGGTGTTATCACCCCGACCACAAGTTTGACCTGCAATTTTGTCAGCGTTCAGTAGGAAATGTCCTGTGGGCTTGGGTGTCATTAATTATAATGGTGCCTTTTCTTTGTCTTGAAATGAAGAGCCAAACACGGCTAGAGGAGGAAAAAAGGGATTTTACCTTGNCATAAACATTACATCCACACCTGCAGGATTTAACCTGTGAGCACATCTAAATTTGGCAAGCTGTGTGTGTTTTCCATGTGCATTTTCCATATGTTTTTATATGAGTCTGGAGCTGTTTGGACAAGTGGAAACAGCAGGAGCCTGGGAGAGCTTACAGGGATCCCATAAGATTATAGTTTGCTTGAGTGGCAAGTGAAAGGGCTCATCCAGGTGTCAAGAAGGATTTGGAGAGCATTAAAGGGAATGAAGAAATTGGGTCAGACAATCTGCAGCCCAGGCAAGCAAGGACAGGACATTTTGCTGCCTTCCGGCTTCAGGAACTGTTCTGGAGGTGTTGCTTTTTGAATCAGGGATTTAATCTGGGCAATACAGTTCTGGTTTTTCCTCAGGAGTCCCACCAACACGAATGTACACACCTGTTTCCCTGACAGAAATTGCAAGAAAATATTTAACAAAGGGTGGCAATGGAAGTTTCATAGGAACCTGCTGACAAAACTGCTTAAGGGACAATTTGTGTCAAGTACAAAATTGCTTTTGAAAATGATATAGAAAAGAAAAAAATAGTGCACATTAACATAAGCCAGAATATATAGAGTTTTCTTTTTTGGTTTTAAGGAATTCCTAGTCATGTACAGTAAAGCATTCCTTCCTCCTGTCCTGCTCAGCTCTCTATTTGAGGGAATTCCCCTGTTATGTGGCTATGGCTGAGCAGAATAAATTGCCCAAGGTGACATCCTTAATGGACTAAAATAATTGCTGTTTGTAAATATTTAAAATACAAGCAGAAAGTGCCCTTTGGTTTACAAATTGTCCCCAGATTGCCATCAGCACATGTGAAATAAATGTCCAAACCACTCAGAAATTGTAAGGAATAATTAAGGTATGTCATGAAGGCAGGCAAAGCAGAGCCACGTTGGGATATGGATTGTGGGGAATGCAGGCTGGCAATCAGTCCTCTCTGGCAGAACAAGAAAATGCATAAGGACTTGATTGCAAATTTTTCACCAAGGGTAGCAAAACAAAATATCACACTGCTCCCCTCTCAGTGCATTGACTACAGATGTGTCAGTGACAGCTTTCTTAGGTTCAAGTCAATATTGAATCAATGCCTCCTGCATTGGGACCTCCTGAGTTGCTGGAGACTGAACAGAACCCAGGATCAATTCCTGGCTGTCAGCAGCACCTCTGAGCAGCTCACAGGGACAGGAGCTGTGTGCACACACGTTTATTCCAATCACATTCTAACTCAGGAAAGTGGATTTCCCTGCTTCATTTTTTGTGAGGTTGCAGCTGTATTCACTTCTAGTCCTAAATGCTCTTGTTCCTGGTGGGTCAGGACCTATATTCTGCATCCATGCCTGGACTGGGAAGGTTCCCATGTGTGGAACCTTGCAATTCCCCTCTACCCAGCACAACACAGATGATTTTGCTCCATTTCCCAGATTTACCACCTTTCTAATCCCACTGTTCATAATATGCTAGTAAAATGAAGACTTTTATGAAAAGAATTGAAGTGTAATGTAAGAGGAAAATGTTTTTAATAACTTAAAGTGTATACATTGACGTTTTCAATGTTCTTGAAGCCCCTTTGCCCCAAGGAAGGGCAAGTTTCTCAAGAATTCTCATGAAATGTCTGGGGACATCAGTGTTCCATGTGGATGTGTGCTGGAAAATGCTGTCTGCCAAGATGAAGTGTTTTGTGTTAAAACTACTGCAGCTTTTGTTGGCTGTTTCTATTTGTTTTGGTAGCTGAGCAGGATAAGGGTTAGCACCACTCAGGGCTAAACCATCACCAGGGATTTCGTGTTATCTCAGGTATTTTTGGAGAGAAGGTTGTTCACCTCCTTCCTACCCTTGTGCAGCTCAGTCTGCCTTGAACCATCTCCTCATTTCCCTACAATTAGTACCTCTACTGTGGTCATTTTGCACCCCAGAGGTGAGAGATTTCAAGGAAGAAGGCAGTGATTTCTGGAAGTGTGTTCCATAAAGTAATTTGAAAACTTTTGAAGCAAAAGCTGCTGTTTACCCTGCAGCAAGTGTTACCAACATAAGCTGTTAGGAAATTCTTTCTTCTCTTTCACAACCTGCTGATAACTTTTCCATCTGGGCATTACATCACATCAATTTGTACCCAATGCAATTACTGTTTGCTAGGGGAACATAAATTCCTCATATTATGTTTTTTGCTGGTTTTTTTCTTTACTTTTGAGTGTGCTGCAAATCAATTCTGTACGAACACTACTTATCTGAAAATACACAAGATCTTCTGAGAATATCTATAAAATCCTCCTCTTCCCAGCATTGCTAGTGGGGCTGGAAATAGAAACTGAGGAGATGAGGAGTGTGGTCTGCTAATGCCTTTGTCACTTGGAGAATAGCCTGCTCTGATGAGCTCTGGGTGAGGCTGCATCTAAAAGCTCTTTGGGGGTGGCAGTGATGTGCAGCTTTTGTTATTTCTTTAATGAACCTGTTGGCCCTGTCCTCCTCAATCCAACTTCTCACGTTAATTGTTTGTTTTCTGGGCAAACTTTCCTTAATTTGGATCTGCTCTTTGATAATGTTACTCACTTATCATAATATTTGGGTATTATAGGTAAAAATGGTGTAAAAAGGAGGAGGAAATGGTGTATAAAGAAGGAGGAAATGGTGCATAAATGAGGAGGGAGTGAGTAAGTGAAGGATCTTGGCTGGCCAGACTTTCTTAGGTCTCTTACTCCTTCATTTGCTCAAGAAATGAAGTAATGAGACAACAGGCAGAAGATTCTGTATCTCTCTTTCTCCAAGTGCAAATTGCCTCCTTGTGGAGCTTATTTAAGTTAATTGTGGTGTGCTTTGCTGGGGTTTTCTGGTGGGTTTGGTTTTGTTTAAAACAAATTGAAATAATTCCATTGTTGTTGGGTGGCACCACAGACACTGAGGCGTGGATCTCTACCCTCCTAGGATTTAAGTATGTCTTAAATCCCAAGAGATACTGGTGTTTTCTGGACTGCTGGAAGGAAACAAAAGCTGCAGGAAGCAGGCAAAACACACAGCCTTTAATGGGTTAAATATAAAACTCGAAGAAATATTGTGAATTTGCTCACTGAAGTTTTTCAGGCCTATTTTAGGCTGTTTGAACATGTTGACTCTTACATAAGGTTCATTCAGAATATACAAACTGCTCGGTGAATATTCCCAAATGCGAAAACTCGGATTTTTTCACCCATTTTGGTTGTGTCTTTCACTTTGGAAAACAGGCCATGGTGGGATTTCAGACACATTCCTGCATTAGCTGCATGAAGTTCCAGCATGGATTCACAAGCACATGCCATATATTAATAATGCTGCAGTAAAGTCAGGACTTGGGCAGGAAGAGAGAGATAATTTGATGTGTGTGTATTTTAAAAAGCTCTGTATCTTGATGAATACATGTGGCACTCTTTTTTTTAATATTTTTTGTCATGTCTGTCTCACTGCAAAGCTGGGGCTGTGCTCTTGAGCTTTGCAATGCAGCTGCTTGCTCCCAGAGCTGCTCCAGGATGGATTGAACCAAGGATGGGTCTGATTTCCTGCTCGTGGCTGTGCCTGGAGATGAGACTTTGCACAGAGCAAAGCTGACTTGGAGCCAGCTGCCCAGAGAGGCAGGGGCTGCACTCGAGCCCAGCCTTATGCTCCTGAGTTTCTGTGCCAGTGGAGGAAAAGCCAGGATCTGATGAAAACCTGTTGAGGAGCTCTGGTCTCAAGTGCAGGACTGAGCTCTCTGGCACCATGAGATAACCACGTTATCTCTGGTACAAGGTGTTGAGGGTGCCTTTGACTGCACAAATGCAGCCCAGGCCCCTTTTATATGGGCAAAGTTACAGCTTCCCAAAAAGAAAAGAACTTTTTTTTCCCCCTCCCCACTGAAAACTACCTAACTAAAAGATCAATTGTCTTTTATTCAGTTTGCTGCTTCTTGGCTCCTTTTTTTTAGGTATATATATATTTTTTAGCCAATTTTAGGTATAACTTCAGTATGAATGTTCCTGTTGTCGAAGACCAAGCCTCCAAGAGAACCACAGGGTTCATCTGAGGAGGTCTGAGGTCGGGGCAACACATTTCACCCCATGGCATTTTATGTGTGAAACACTGCAGTGCAGTTAGGATTAGCCTGGTCTGTTTAGGTTAAAGAAATCTCTTTTGTTTTACTTTCTTCTATTAAAGCTCTACATAAGTTCTGTGTACTAAAGTTTGACCTAACTTCCTCTTGTTTATGAAAAAAATTCCCTGCAACTGTTTGGTGACAAGGCCAAAGAAGGATAAAATGAATCTAATAAATGATGAAATGAATGCCCTGACACCCATGCCTTCCATTTGACCACTGTTAAATTCCATTAACCTGGAGCACTGTGTAAGGCTTGCTGCTGTCTCCAGTAAGAAAAAGGAGATGAAATCTCAGATCCTGTATGATTTGCCTCACCTTCTGCTTCCTCCATGCAGAATTAAGAGCCAGCCTGACACAAGTGTTTCCAAGCCTACACAGAATAAATAATAGGGAAGGGGAAGTGTTGGAGGCATTTTAAACAAAATAAAGGCTTTCCAGCCCTGCCAAGTTAAATAATTCTAAATACTTTTTCCTTTCAAGAAACAGAATTTAAAGACCAGCATTGCAAATTCAGTATCTCCTGAATATTTATCCCTGCTCCCATTCAGGATTTGTTCAGTCTGTGGGCTGATATGATCTGAGATTATTTAAGGGCATCATGACTGGGCTGAAAGCACTAACTGTAAAATCAGAGAGGGCTCACCCTTCTCTTATGTAACCTGGAGATGAATGACCTGTACAATCCCCACAAGTAGTGTGTTGCAGGTTTTCCACAGAAAAGAAACATGGAAAATCTTCCAGGGGAAAAAAAAAGTATTAAAAATTTTAAGGCTCAGGATAAAACAGCATCCAGTGAAAACAAATGTTGACCAAAACCAAGGCTTAGTGGTAATAACAAATATCTGAAACATGAGGAAATGCAGGTTTCTGGGTGAGTCACAAAATGCATCAGAGGAAGCCAACTCCAGACCCATCTCACTGATGTCTGGAGAGGAACTGTTTGAAAGACGAGGATTTTGGCAACAGCGGTTTTGGAGTCACACCCTGGGTGAAGGAAGGAACCACTTTTTGGGGGAGATGCTGTGCCTGGAGCTGGCAGCAGCTGAGGCTGCACAGTGATGCTCCTCTCCCCTGTAAGGAGAGTTGTTGGGCAACTCTGAGGGTGGGGAAGAAGCAACAGCCCCTTCATGTGCCAGCCCTGCTTGACCCTTCTCTGCCACCTCCTTCCTTTGCAATTAGGAAACTGTTCTGCCTTGTAGTTTTTTGGAAAATGATCGATTATGTATGGAGATTTTTATTATAAAATGCATATTAAATATATAAGTACACATGTATGTATATACACACCCCCCCTTTTTATCCCCTGAAGCATTAGTAATTTTCTCATGACATGTTTTCTCATGGAGGAAACGACAATTTTGCCTATACCCCTTGATTTTGCTTTTTGGAATTGAAAATGACATTTTACTTTGGAGGTAGAAGCTGCTGAACCAAAACATTTTAGGTCAGTTTGGTGTTAATCCTCGTTCACCTGAATTGTTGTCATCACTTGTGAGTGTTCCTATTGAGATGGTGCATGGCTTAGACCCTTCTTTTGGGCTTTTTCTGTAGTGATACCCTTTGTTTGACCATTGCAGTGGATTATGAGACTCATAAATTCCACATAAAACAAAATGCTTTTTATTCAAAGTATGGCTTTTTCTTTCAATTTCACATTAATGACAAAAACATTGCCTTGGAAATTTTCTGGTACTCCATGTCCTACAAAACATGCATGATGTTTTGGCTTTTTGACTGGGTTTTGGCACACTGCTTGGGTAAAAAAGCCAGTGCTGAAATATCAAGTGACAGGCTGAACTTCCCATTTTTTGACTAGTTCTTGTCTGTTTGCACTATTCCAGCCTCAGTGTTCTCAGCCTGCTGAGAACAGACTCACCAATGCTGCTCTGCAGCATTACAAAACCCCAGATTTCACAGCAGCCAAGGCTTCAGCACTTCAATAGTATTTTATGTGTATCCCCACCAGAACAGAAGGGATCCTGACTTGCCCAGCTCGTAGTAAACAGCGAGTAGCACATGGCAGGTGCTGGTAGTGGTGGCCTGACAGCATCCTCAGTGCAGCATCAGCAGTGTGAGGGACTTAAACCACTGTGATCTCTCTGATCAGGAGAGAACCTTTCATAAATGTATCTGTTCAATCAGCTTTAGCTACACAACCTTTTGTTTTTTCCTTTCACTCACCCCATCTCCCCAACAGCCACAGCATCACATTTTCTCTTAACCTCTGTGGCTGTCACTGGATGTGGCTTTCTGTTATTTCTGTGCTGGAGTAATCCATTTTCCTGAATACATTTTCCTGAATATTTGCATTCTGTCAAATATTTCAGCCAAGGTCACACATCTCTGCTTTAATTGCCACCCTTTTTTTTTGAGAAATAAGAGTTCTGCCCAGATGGTGCTTTTTTTCTGTGTGTCACTAGTACATTTCCTACCTTCCTAATGAGCCTCTTAGTAGCAAAATAACATTCAGCTTTTAGGTCCCGTGCAAAATACCCTTGAGACACAGCTGCACAAGCAATAAAATGAGAAATTCCCATTGCATTCTTGGTTTCTACTGCATCTCTTTATATGCTGTCAGTTTGATTGCAGCAGGGTTGAAAATTGAGATCTTTTCCTGTGGTCTTCATGCCATTTTATGAGCTTAAATTGAAATGTAGCTGCTTCTTGAAAATCTCAACTGTTCACAACTCAGTTGACCTAAGTTTAATATAATAAGAGACCAGTTTAAAACAAACAAAATCCCAAAACATTTTACTTGTCTAAAAGGTTTTACTCCTGATATTCTAGAGAACTGTTCTCACATAGAACAGTTGTCCAGTAAGATAAGACATAAAAATTCAACTGTTCCACTGATTCACTTCAGTGTTTTTCTGAACAATTCCTGAAATCTCAATCTTTCAGCAGCTTTGTTTAAACAAATACCAGAATTAAGCATGGCAGCCTCTCTAATCCAGTGCATCCATTTGTACTTCCTTGGCCAACTCCTTTGGTGTAGGATTGAGCAGTCTGTGGCTTAAATAAGATCCATCTACTTCAAGGTAGATGTCTCAAATAATTGGTGCAATCTTAGCTTAGAAATATTTCTTACTTGCTGCCAACCTGGCAAATAATTTTTTTAAAAATCTCAGTGACTATTTCAGATGCAGACCTTTAAGAAAGATGAATCCTTTCTCTTCTCCAGCAAAGTTCTGGGAATCTCACGATGCATTTCACCTAAATCCCTTATGACAAAATGGAAGAACAGTTTCTCCTGGAATAAAACATCTCTGATCCCATATGCCAGCAGGGCCTGATGGCTGGTTGAAAACACTTCCATCCAGCTTATTAAATTTTACTCCAAGGAGACAGGGAGCAGCAATTTGAGCAGAACCTGTTATCTGAGCACTTCAGCACCTCTGTGCCTGCCTGGGTGTGCTGTCTGCTGCAGCCTGGAGGATGCCACTGGGGGAAGTGACATTTTGTAGTGTCACCAAGCATTCCTGGTGCCCCCAGCACGGGGAGAAGTGCCAGAGCTCTGCAGTGCTGTGAGAAGGGATGTGTTTGGTGATTCGTGTGCTTGACAAGGGTAGGAAGAGTCTTGGGAAGGATGGATTGGATGCCATGGGGAGAGAGGAGCAGGGGTGAGTAAGGGTAGAGGAGGGCTGCTTCCCTGAAAATAACCTTTGCCTCAGCTCCCAAGGTGTGGATTGATCCAACAATCAGACCACTGGATGAAATTACCCTCTTCAGCTGCTGCTAAAAGCACAAAGGCTTTCTTCCCCATCCAAACATTGTTTCCTTAAGCTGGTCATAGACTCGTAGTTCCTGGTGCAGTTTCTTAAAACTGGTTTGGGTTTTTTGTTAGTTATCAGGGCTTTTTAGAAATAGTCAGGGGTATTACTCAGCTGTAGGTGAGGCTAGAAAAGTTTGTGTTGGTGATGCAACAACAAAAATGCACTTGTGAGTAATGTAGCCACGACCAGTGTTTTGACCATGGGCCAAGAGTAAAATCCAGCCAACACAGCAAAGAATAACAGGATTCTCAAGAAAATAAAATCCTTTTCTTACATGTATTTTGTGCAGCTGCTTTTATAGATTTTTCTCTCAGCTCAAGATGGAGATTACAGTTCTGCCTTACACATTCTCTTACCTGTGACACCGTTTTTTCTCTCTTTATAAGCACCCTATAACAAAGCACACAACTTCCCTAAGTGCAGAACTGTAACAAAAACAAGACCATGGGGAGCCAGGCTTGGGTGATCATTGTCTCTTGAAAGAAAATGATGGCTCTCAGGTCTTGAATGTTAGCAGCCTCATTCCACTTTGACTGAAGTCATTTTTCCACTGAATTCTGTGCAGGAGCAACCAGGCTCCAGGTGAACAGCAGCCTGAAGATGAAGATAAGAGGGAGGGGTTTTCTCTAGTTCAAGGGTTTTCTTTGCTTATTTTAAGCAAATAAGAGGGAGGGGTTTTCTCTCCTGAGGGTTTTCTTTGCTTATTTTACACCACTGTGGAGGTTTTGGCAGAACTCCACACTGTCTGCTGCCTGATATAGTTTTGTGCATTTTTTTTTCTTTTAAAGAAGGCATCATAGAAATTAATTTTCCTAGGTCACCTAATGTTAATGTGACAGCATAAGCCTTGAATGTGTTCTGGGTTTGGTGGTGAGTTTCTTTCCAACTGCAGGTTAGTTTTCCTAAAGGGCTTAAATAGCAGACAAGCTAATACTTGTCTACTGTTTTTAGATATTCTAATAGCTTAGCTTGACATTAATTTTTTTTGCTAAAAATTGTGGTTACTTCTTGATATTTGGAAAAACTTTAGGTTTTAATGTAAGAAATTGAATTTTTTAATGTTGGAAGATGAAGTATTTAAATTCATATTTGTTTCAATGAGTTACAATTTAAATTTGTTTTGTTTCTAAGTAGCTTTGTTGTCCATATAATTGGCATATACTGTATCATTTATAGGTGATATCTGTAATATCACTGCCATGCTAATTACAAGCAGTAAAACTATGAATTCTTTCAGCACTTTGCCTCCTGCAAGTGAGAAATGCAGGTTGGGCATAGGTGTAATCTTAAAGTTTGGCCATCGAAAGTTGTTTTGGATCTGCGAGCTGAAAACGTGTTATTTAAAATTAACACTGTCTCGAAGCATCCTTGCCCCTGTTCTTTGAAGTCAGCAAATCCTGAAACTTGCAACCCTATCCCTCGTTAGAAATAGGCTGTAAGGGAGGTGGCTGTGTGCTATTTAAATGTGTGCAGCTGTCTGGGGCTCAGAGGAGTCTGAGAGCAGCCCAAAGCCACGGCACCAAAGAGTTTGGGCTGGGAAGCGAGGCTGAAACTGCAGAGAGGATCTCAAACAACCAGCCTGAGCACGTGTGGTGGCTGTCCTGCCATACACAGGAAATATTGCCATGTCCCCCACTGCCCATGCCAGCTGTGATCTGTGAAGGACTCCCATTAAACAGCTGACCCAACACAGGGTCTGTGTGAGGATGTGGCAGTGCCAGGGGGGCAGGCTGGGGGCTCTCAGGGGGTGCTGGAGGCTCTCAGGGTTTGTTGAGATGCTGGGGGCTCTCAGGGCAGGCTGGGGGCTCTCAGGG
>VZTH01000018.1:41455-70050 GCA_013397815.1 Aleadryas rufinucha
TGCTGAGATGCTGGAGGCTCTCAGGGTGTGCTGGAGGCTCTCAGGGTGTGCTGGAGGCTCTCAGGGTGTGCTGAGATGCTGGAGGCTCTCAGGGGATGCTGGAGGCTCTGAGGGTGTGCTGGAGGCTCTCAGGAGATGCTGAGATGCTGGGGGCTCTCAGGGGATGCTGGAGTCTGCAGCAGGGGAGGTGCACATCAGCTTTGCAATGGAAATCCTGTGCAGTTGGATGGCCCAGGAGATGTGAGGCTCACCAAGACCCCTCCACACATCAGATAAGGAGCCCTTGGCCAGTAAACATTGTCCACATTCCCACCAAAGCCGTTCTGCTGGTAGCCTTCGTTATCTGGTATTGTTATTTTTGCAATTCATACCCACACAATCAAAAAAAGGAGTTTCTTTTAATGCTGTAGAACATAATTATAGGCCTGACAGGCTCTGACAAGTTGGTTGAGACATTTATTCTTGCAGCCAGCAGATGCTTAAATGATTTTGTATTGGAAAATGCTGTCTGTGAAATGTTCTGTCTCAGTCGCTGTTACTAAACCCAGATTCATAATGAAGTCTAGCATCAAATATTTATGTAAAATTACTTTAATCCCTAAATAGTTTTAGCTATGAAAGATAAAAACAGCAGAGAAAATTAGTCAGGGGGGGTTTCAGAAGTTTGTGCTGTGAAACAGTGATGTGTTTCTTTTCTGGTCTCTCGAAGTTGTTACCCAGCTGGTACTTTACAGAGACAGAAGTCCACAATATCCAGTGCTACATGAAAGATGCTCATGTTCTAAGGCATTAATAGCACTGTAACCCATCCCTCTTGGGTCACTATTATTAAAATCCTCTCACAAGACCCATTTGGAAAAGCAGGAGGCTTTATGTGATAACCACGGACCAGTCATAAATAAAACACTTCCTCACAGAGCTGGCCCAAATCAGATTGGGTCTCAGCAGGAAAAGCCAAAATGGTGTGCACTGACTTCCACCTCTCCCTCCTACCTCTGTGTTTAAGCAAGCCAACCCTCATTTGCCATGAACCAGCTTCCAGTACTTGTAAAGCCACAAGGAAGAGAGGGATGTCTTCAGCTCCTTGAGCTCTTACTCAGAGGTTTTGACAGTGACTGATTTTCTTTTAATGAGTCGAGTCGTTATTTGGAAGCTTCAGTAGCTGGCGGTTCATCTGCAGCATGGCTGAGTCTGAAAGTGACTGCAGCCTGATCCTATGGAATTGCACATTCCCTAAATATTTCAATAACAGCAAATCTCCCTGGGTCCACTTTTTCCAGCTTGCACTCTGATGAAGGGCACTACAGAGGCTCTGCTGATCCCTACCACGAGGGAGGCATCAATCTCAACCACTGACTCTGCTTACAACTTTGTTTTTCAGAAGGTTCCTAAAAGTAATCCCTTTGTAGCCACTAATCTGACCTAGTTACTGTAAACTGATTTCTCTAGGATGAAAGGGTCTGTCTTTCCTCTGGGACTGCTGCAGTGGGACTCTCACATATTACTTAATGGTTTTTGTACTCTCATCTGTGGCTGTGGTATTTGGATACCATCCACTGAAGTGTTTGTGTAGTCTATGTGGCTGTTATATCTGTATATCCCAGAAATATTTAGATGTTAATGGTCTTGGTAAATTCCTTTCCAGTTTGGAGGAAGGAATTGCTTGTTTTAGTCTCAGGGTTTTGTTGTTGTTTGTTCATTCTTTTTTGTGCTTGCGTGTGAGTAAAAATTTGTCGAGGGAAAGCTCAACAGGAAAAAAAGCACTGAATTTTGTTCTGAAGCTAATGAAACTATGAACAGCTATTGCTCTTGTAAGTGTAATCTTGACTTAGGTGCTCTGAAAGTTGTGGCATCATGAGCTGTGTCAGTGAAAATTGGGTGTTGTAGGAAGGCTTGGACAAGGGAAAATGGCAGTTCTACTTAAACGAAAAATAATCCCAGGAAAACTCAATTTTCTGAGCAGGAACCTTCAGCTCTGTATCAGGCAGAGGATTGAGACAGGAGGCTGAGTATTGCAGGGAGGGGCCTCTGTGATTTGTGCCTCCAACTGCATAAATCTGAGATAACCACAGCAGCATCTGCAGGTATTTAGGTGATATTCTCCTCTCTGGTCCTGTTCCTCTCTAGACACTCACACTGTTGGGCTTTCCTGCTACAGTGGCTATTTGGGTGATGCCTTAAGGAATGCAGATGGGCCCAAATAAACCCCAGTTAGAAAATCTGAGGACAAATGTCTCCGAGAAGAGAGGAAAAAAAAAAAAGCTGCTTCTTACCACTGTTACTCAGTGGTGTGTAGGTTGTTGAGCTGTAGGTAGGTACTGTGCCTCCACATGCTGTTTTCATAGAGGCACTGAGAAAGCTGAGGGATGGTGCTGTTTACATGTGATAAAAAGGAGCCTTGGAGCTGTGGGATGCCAGCACCACAGGGTTTGGTATCTCACTGGCTCTCCCAGCAGCTCGGTGGGTAACGTGGAGGAAAGGCTGGATGCTTGAGGGCTCCTCCAGTGAGGGCTCTGGAAGTGAAAGGGGCAATTTCCCAGACTCCTGCTCAAGTGAAGCAAAACTATTGCTATTGATCATTGCTTGTTCTCCCCAGCAAAGGTCATGGAGTAAGTGTGAGATTTAGTGCTTTGATTTCTTTATTGAAGTCTTGGATGGATTAAAGCCATCAGGTTCTCCTCTACTGATGGCTGTGTGTGAGAGAAGCTCAAACTTTGCTCCAGAATAGCAACTGTTTTGATTTTTGGGTCCTTCATGTAGCACTTATTATTCATATGGGTCTCTTAAAGCTCTTGGTAAAAAATATATTTTGCCCCAATCTCAGTTAATGGAATCAGTTCCAGCATAGTCCCTTGGATTGTACAGGAGAAGAAGCAAGAGGCTTTCTTCTTCTCAGGAATAAAAAAATATATCAGAGACTTAAAACCAGAATTGCAGAATATCACTTCCTGCAGACATGAATCACGTGTGTAAGTGCCAGATTTACTCTAGATTACATGTACACTGCAGAAAGCTGTTTCTTTTTGTGCTTCATTGCTGTACCTGCTGAATATCTTGGAGTTCTTCTATCTCCATAGGCACCTGTGAATTAGCTCATAAAGAACCCCATTTTTCAGGCATCAGCTTTTAGTGTCTATGAAATCCACGGAGAGGAACAGGACTGGAGAACTCAAGAAGGGGCTGTACAATTATTGTCACGTTTGCCTGTGGAATGCACACCTTGGATTCCCACTGTTGCACTGTGTGGCTGCTCTTGATGCCACACACAGTTCACTGAACTCCCAAGGGAAAGTTTACTTGCCATGCAACTCCTTATTTAATTTCAGAAGCTGAAAAATAATGATGTGGTCATTTCACTGATGGTGTGTGCTGCATGAAAATTATTCCAGGGCCTGACAGCAGTCATCCCAAAGGCTTGCTCAGGGCTATTGAAATATTTCCATTCCTGATGGGAGCTGCAGCTGAACCTCTTAATGTGATAAGAGACATTAAGAATGTAAGAGGGCTCCAGCAGGTATTTAAAGCTTTGCAAGGTCTGATTTTATAGGTCCATAATCACATATTCAAAGTGCTTCATTACTCTAAATTAAAGGTGTGATAAGTGAAGCAACAGCAGCTTTTCACAGAAGTCAAGAGAAGGCTGCCTGCCTCAGCTGAGGAAGTGGCTGTGTGGATCAGAACAAGCCAGGAAAACACTCTTTGTTCTACTTTCTGGGGAGAAAAATAAAGGGAAAGAATTGAGGAGAGACAGATGTCAGACAGCAAGGACAGGGAAAAAAGGAGAAGAATGTCTATATCTGGCCAAAGCTCCTGTTAAGATTCCATAATGGAATACAGCAGGTGAGGAGATGTAGAAGTTTTCAATGATAACATCAAGCTCCCTGCACTGCACAGCCTAGGTCCTACCTTGCATCTTCCACTAGCTTACCTCCTACCCAAAAAAAAGACAGATGGTTTAGCTCAAATTCCCTTGAAATGATTAATGTCCATATTTCCTAGCAAAAGAACATTTAATATTGAAAAGTGTAAGATTGTAGCATCCTAGATTTGTGTTTAATTTCCCAAAAGAAAGTGCAGAAAATGCTCTAACAAGGTTTGCAGGGTTAGTCCTGGGAAGTTACACAATCATTATTCTGGCAGCTCTGCAGCCTGCATGCCTGTGCCTTCTGTAGATATAAGAATACAACAAACCCACAGCTGTGTGATTTACCACTTTATTTGCCTTGCAGCTATGGGAATTCATTAGAGATTGCCATGGTTTAATCCCAGGCACCAGCTAAGCACCACGCAGCTGTTTGCTCACTTCTCCCCCCTCCCCAACCGGTGGGATGGGGAAGAGAATCCAAAAAAAGGTAAAACCCGTGGGCTGAAATAAGAACAGTTTAATAATTGAAATAAAGTTAAATATTATTATAATAATAATGGGAAAGAGGGAGAGGAATAAACCCCAAGGCAGGCAAGTGATGCACAATGCGATTGCTCACCGCCCACTGATGGATGCCCAGCCTGTCCCCGCAGCCATCAGCAGCTCCCAGCCAGCTCCCCTCCCAGTTTGTGTATGGAATATCCCTTTGGCCAGCTCAGGTCAGCTGCCCTGGCCACGCTCCCTCCCAGCTTCTGGTGCCTCTCCTCACTGGCAGAGCTGGGATGATGAAAACCTCTTGACTCGGGGTGAGCCCTGCTGAGCAACAACTCAACCATCAGGGTGTTATCAATGCTGTTCTCACCCTAAATCCAAGACTCAAAAATGTACCAGCTACTAGGGAGAAAATCAGCTATCCCAGCCAAAACCAGGACAGGAGTTAATGTATCTAGAAACCTGTTGGCTTTTTGGTACCCCCTCAGTTTTAGGTTCTCCACTGCCTTCTAGGCTGCGCTTGCTTGGTGCTCTTGGAGGACACAGCTCTGCTCTGGGGTAGGCTGGAAACTGCTCAAGTCCCAGCATAAGAGACTCTCACAGCAGGAGTAAATTCTATTCCTGAGGGCTGGGGCCCCAAATGGCTCTTCTGGCATCCAGGAATTGTTGAGGCAAAGGCAAGATGCATCTCGGACAGGAAAGGCAAGGAAGCTGATATTAGGAAACCAGCACAGAGCCATACAGCCCCTAATGCTATTTTAAGGAGAGTAGAGGCGATTTTGGATGTGCCAGCAGGAAAACAGGTTGCAGAAGAAAGGACAGAACCCTTCAATCCTACTGAGGGTTGGTGAGGCTTTAGATGAAGCACTGAGGCTGTCCTGGGTAGCACTTGTTAAAGGAGGTGTGCACCAGCTGCAGAGAATGCAGAGGAAGAAGGATCAAAGCTTGACTTGCAGCTTAGGAATGTTTAGTCTAGAGACAGGAAGTACAGACTAGATATCAGGACAGAGATTTGAACAATAAGGATGGTGAAGCTTTGAAATGCATTGCCAAAGAAGGCTGTGGAGCCTTATTCATTGGAAGTTTTCCAAAGGACTAAGCAAACATCTGTTAAAAATGATGTAAGTGTATTTTATCCTGCCTTGGAACGTGGAGAAGGAGTAAATTATGGTTAAAGAGATGAAATAAACTAGTGGTTTTCAAACTCTGGGTCATGCTACTCTTGAATTCAAAGAACCTTCAAGTGTTAGCAGTGGTTATATCTAATAGCATATGACCCTGATGTTTCTGGCCCCTATTCATATAATTGTTGCATGAAGATATATAACCCAAAAGGGAGTTGTGCTTTTCAGACGATGAAAATCACTGTAATAAATGGCTTCTGAAGGTTCTTCCTGGCCTTCTGACTCTGTGATCCCACAGTTCTGCTGCTGGAGCAATGTAAAGCAAAGTGGGCAGAGCAGATTGGAAGTTCAGATTTCAGTTCAGGTTAATCTCTATCACTCACTCTTAATGGATCAAAAAATATGATGGACTTTGCTGTCAGGAATTGAGCTAAATGGCCATTGGTGTTTTAAGCTGTAGTAATTTTTTCATAGCTGCTCGAAATCTTTCTGCAGAAAGACATAGGAAAATATTCCATTTTTCTCCTCATGTGATTTATAAAAAGGGCAGGAACACTAGCTCAGTCCTGTGGACAAAGAGTAATTATAAAACATTCCCCCCTGCAGACATTTTGCTAAAAAGGCATTTGTGTAAGACAGAGCATGGTACAACACAGGAAGTTTGAAAGCTGACCATGACCAAATCTCCCTTTTAATAGAGGAAGGCTGAGAATTGTGGAACTGGGACACAAATGAAAACATCTGTAGAAGTGCAAGAGTGAGCCATGAGCCAGTCAGTTCATTTAGTGGAACAATGCCTGAGTGAGACCTACTGCCCACGCCTTAGGGATAGACCATGCCTTTGCATCATTTACACTTGGGATTTCCAGTAATGGCTCACTGCTTATCATGCATGTACAACAGAAGAAATACTATTTTCTGAGTAGAAAAACCAAAACCACAACACCCCCCTTCCCCACCTAGTTAACACTGCTGGTTAATTATGTGTTGTGCTTCGCTGTGTTGTGTCCAGGTGATGTGTTAACAATTCTGTTTAGTTCTCAGAGTAATTGAGGAGTGGTCAGGATTCTTGGTAGAGTTCCTTGTTCTTAGCACCAAACATCAATATTCAGTTGTCAAATTTTACCACAGCAAAAAAATAATTGATGTTGAGAATCTGCTTACTCTCATCTCATGGTTAACTGTGTACAAGTCATGTTTTAAATGGGGTGTGTGGCTGCAGCTTCTGGTGCTGTCAGAGATTTGGAGTTGAAGAGGATGTAGTGACAAGTGTCCTCATAAAAGAGAAATGACATCACCACCCCCAACTGTGCAGAAGTTGTTCTTTTCATTGGTTCATGGACATATTCCTGAATATAGGGCTCATTGTCTCCCAGTATCTCTCCCAGTATCTGGCTACTAAGATCCAAAATCTCTATTTTTATGCCCAAGATCAGATTTTTAAGGTTTTTTTCAGCACTTGAAGTGTTTGGATCCACCATTATTTTTTAGGCCTGTATATTGCATTTTCAGATGAGATTTCAAATAATGTTTTAGCTTTTTTTCCTCCTTTCTTTCTCTAAGAAGTCTCTTGATTTTTTTTTTAAACTTTTTTCTTTCCCCAAGCCTACCCTGTGTTTCCACAAAAGTGTGTGCAATCTGTGGCCTCTTATCTTAGATGCATGGGTTGAACATTGCTGTAGTCAGTATAATGAATTCATGGGGTTTTTATATGTATTTATATACAAAATATCCCAGAGAAACCAGGAGAGATTTGTATAGAGCTGCAGATGAAATTTTCCTCTCTAGAGGAAAAAATACTCTCTAAAAAAAGCTGACGTGGGTAAAAACTGATTGAGTTGGTTTTTTCCCCCCTTTTATGCATACCTATCATAAGGTATTTTTGCTTAGCATCTGTGCAAGATATTTAAATAAACTCAGACCCTAGTAATTCCTGGTTTGGAACTTATCTTAGGCAGAGGAAGGAAAACATTTAGTCCTAGCTGAATCAAAGTTTAAGAACAAGCTCTCTGTTTCGTTGCAGGATGCTTTTTGCTGGGGTTTTTTCTTAAATCTGTGTGGGTTTTTAGTAAGTTTTTGTCAATGTTCTGTTGCATTGATAGCTGGGAAACAGAACAAGCCCAGCATCGCTGCACTGCCTGGCTGGGATCGCTCTGTGTGTGTGTGTGTTCCTGTGTGCACATGGATACAGGAAAATCCAGTAATTAACTGCAGCTGGGGCTTTGCCCGAGATAATTGAGGGTCAAAGTTTCTAATAGATGTGCTGAGAAGGAGCTGGAGCAGGTGTGGAAGCAGCCCGGGGCTTGTCCCCAGTGGAAGGACTCGCTGAAGTGTGACATGTTCTGGTGATGGGATCAGCGCTGTCTCCAATGCAAAATTCATGGGGTTTTTTCTCTGGAGCAGAAAGGAGCTAATGATGTGAGATGGCTAAAAAAGAGAAAAGATTATCGCTTCAATGCTGTAAAACTGTGGTCCCAGTGATGATAGGAGATGTTTTAATTGGCTCAGGACGTAGGAAAGTCTTAATCATTGCATGTGGAAGTTTTGGTGTGCAGCTCTGAGCTGATTGTATTTTATATGGGACCAAGTTGTATCTGTCCAGGCAGGAGCACCTCGAGCTGCATTTGAATCCTGTCAAGAAGAGGTTCATCATTTCACAGATGCATATTTGAATCTTTATTGCTGAGAGTGTGCTTGGCATGTAATTATGTCTGGTTCGATTCTGTGGCAAAGAGGTTTTCTGGAAAATCTGTTCAGCAGTCTGATTATGTCATTACTTGGAATTGCACTCTAATACAGTGGTAAATACAGCAAAGACTTCATTCTAAAGTGACTTTAAAAAAAAAAAGGTTGCCTGAAAGATTAAAATACACTTGAATAATCTGTTCTGAAGCATGCTCAGTGCTACTGCTCTGCTTGAGCTTTTCACACTCAATGTATGCTTTTGAGAGGATGAAGTGTGCAGTAGTAAAAGCTGCCTTGGCATAAATCATGAAGAAATTATCATTACTGGCCTAATAATTCCATCTCCTGCCAAGATTGCCAGGAAGGTCATTTGGCAGCAGTGGTACCTGTTACATGGATAACAATGTGATGGGAACTGAAAGGAGAATAAGAATTCACTTTATTTGTTTACAGTAATGTAAAAAACCCCCAAAATATACTTGTTTAGCCAAACCCTTTGTAACAGGTTAGATCTCCTCCACACGTGATCTAGACACAGATGGTGACAGGAAGCAGCTCAAGTTTGTTCTTTCAAAACCAAAGTCATGTTAGAGAATGATGGTGCATTTTGCTGCTCCCAGCACTCACTTTCTCTGTGCATCACCAAGTGAGGATCTTCCATGGACCTCTGCACCCACTTCTTTAATTTCATCCTATCACTTCTTTTAACCGATATCAAATCAATGAATTTGACAGCACCTAGTAATTTCTACAAGTGTTTTCCTGGTTGTGATTTCAGAGTGTACTCAGAAAACAAAATTGGAGGGAAAGGAAGGGAAGAGAAGAAAAAAGAAAATAAATATTTCAAGGTCATTTGATTACCATGGCACGGAATCTTCAAAACCTGTGAGAGTGTGCTTTCAGGTGTTAACAAAGACTGTGCCAGAATCAGCAAGCTTTAACTCCTGCATTTCATTCCTTGGCTCTGAGAAAGCTGTGGGTTGATTATTCAGAAGGGTTATAGTTTCAACCTAAATTCCATCTAAAGAGGATGGAAAGCTGATGTTCTAATCAACTATCAATGCTCTTAATGAATGTGACATTCCTGTCTAGGGCAAACCAATGGTTTAAGAACGAGCACATCGTCTTTGTTGCTGGTGACATAAATACAATAACTTCTGCTCTTGTCAAAGGTTCCATGTCCATGTGGCTGTCTGCTCTCACCTCCCAAGAGCCAGTTCCATGGTGCATTGAATAGAATTCATTTCAGTCTGTTAGTCCATCTTGGATAATCTTTGGCAGCCACATCAGGTTTTCACCCCTCTCTTACAAAGCACTGCTGCCTAGGCTTGACAGGAGTTAAGCAAGAAGTCAAAGACTGGACAACTTGGGTTGCAGAGCTGTTTTCTGGCATTGAATCACCTTAATCCTTACTAATCTTATTTCATTTTTCAGAGTTCTATGGATTTTTTCCCACCTTTCCTTCAATATCTATTTTGCAGCTTTAGCAGCTGTGCACGACCACATCTCTCCTGTTTCCCCCCAGCCCAGCCTCTCTTAAAATGCTGCTCCAGGGACCAGCAGAAATGGATTGCCAGATAAAGCATTATCTCTAATTACTGTCAAAAAGTACTCCTTGAAACAGTGTGGAATAAGTCTTTTTAAAAGAAGGTTTCCCACTAGAAGCAGTTGTGAGCACAAGGGCAAGTACTTAGGGCAAGAATAAGTTTTAAAGTGTTTAGAAACCTGTTTTCTTCTCTACATGTTGGGTTGTGCTTTTGGTTTTGGTTTGGTTTTATTTTTTTGCTTATATTTGGGTTGTTTTGTTGTTTTAGTTCTTTATTTTGCTTGTTTGTGGTTTTTTTTCCCCCCTAAGTTGCATCCCAAAATCTAGAACCTGATTAAAGCACTGCTGTCTGTTCAGTTCTGACAGTTTTTTAAATCTCTTTTTCAAGCCTCAAAATTTTGCTTTCCAAAGCTGGCTGTCTGATAGGATTTTTTTGGAAGTTCTTATACTTAATTTTTCTTTGAAGTTAGCAATTCTCTAACCTTCCCAACCATAAAGCTGAGCAGTCAGATGCTGTTTGGCATTGATAATCCTGGTTTCTAGGTAACCCATGTGGGCCATTTTTACAAGGTAAGAGTATTCAGTGTCAAAGATACTGAAGTTGCTGTGCAAAAAAATTTTGCTGATGCAGGAGATCAGAAGTTTACGCTTTAGGAGTTCTTGCTGATTATATGCCCCAATTCTATATTTGATCAGAATTCCTCCATCATATCGACTCAGCAGGCAGGTGGGATTTCAATTCTGTGAAATTTTGCCATACAAAAAGGTACGCCATTCATTTTGTAGGTTTAAATGAACATAATTGAAACACTGATACAGATCCATCATGCTGATGGAGAAGTTGATGCTGAGACTGACAGTTCACACCAGCTCCAGGATGAAAGGCCATGTGAATAATCTCTGTGCCTGTTGTGATGGCTTTTCCTGGAAATTTTGTAGGACTAAATACCAGATTATGGTGTTTAGTTTACTTTTATACTTGATATCACAACCATCACACCACTTTAAAGAGTCAGCAGCCACATAGATGATCTGTCTGTAAAATTTTGCCTATTTCAGTGTATCTATATGAAATCTGTCCTGATTAAATCAAGAATGGCTAACTTGCTAGCACAAACCAAAAGCAAGGGAAAAATAAAGCAAGCAAAGGTAGTTTTAACGTGTTTGGGCATTGGGATGTGTGTTCTGAGACCTGTGAAAGATGCTGAGGTTGGGGTAGTGATGTTTGGGCATTCCTCCTTAAACACAACCAGGTTGTTTCCAGGTGTACGAGTTGGAAGCACACGTGGTCATTGCTGAGATCTCCTCTACTGATGTTTGGAAACAGCAGCAGAGGCCAGCTTCAGACCTGGTTTTCCAACAAAATTCAATGCAATGCCAGGCAAGGAGCAGAATGCAAACACTTCTATGTTTTACTGATTGCAGGTATCCAGAGGAAATGTGTTTATTTCTGCCCACATTCTGTTCCAGGGTCCACGGCTCCTATTTTTAGCAGCCACGCACCATTGTTAATCTGAGATTTTTGACTATCCAGTGAGTCAGAAGGTCTGACTGCCCAGAGATACATGAGTCAGACAGGCAGGAATAGCCTGTTCTTCTTCAAGACACCAGGAGACATAGATTTTAAAAAGAGGTTTCATACTTAGTGAACAATACAAATGGAAACATAATATATAAATAGAAATCCTTTTACCCTTCACGTCGGATTCTTTTCCCAGGAAACTCTCGTCCCAAAATTGTTACTTACTACACAACCTATTTGTGTATGAAAATGGGTAGCTTGTCACCCTTTTTATTTCTTTCATATCCCCTGCCTATTGGTTAGTTAATGTGTTTCTAGGACAGACAATCCCCTCACTGTGACATAGCTATTCCCACAGTAAAAAATGTAAGAAGTTTACAGAAGGGGGGTGCGGGTCAGGGAGGAGAATTTCATAATAATTTAAATTTATCTTCTGAAATGGTTTTCTCTGCAAAGGGAAAAAATTAAAATTAATTAAATTAAAATTAATTTAAATTTTTCATTAAAATAGCAAAGATGGGGTGTATGTGGTCCTGAAGTTTCTTTCTGCAGCATATTTTGGTTTTTGTTTACAATGCTGATACATTTCTGACTCTCTTCATGACAGTGGCAAATTTTTAGCAGCTACAGAGCTGCACATGTAATTGAGGTATGTAAGAGCAGACTGTAAAAGGATGGATGGTACACATGGATGTTCAGCCCCAGCCTCTGCAGAATTTCCCTGTGGAAGGCAGAAGTGTCCAAGCAGCTATAAAATTTCATGGGTTCTGAGCTGGGGATCAAGTGAATGCAAGGTACAAATGCAGGCTGGAATGCTCAGTAATGGAATAACAGTGCTTTGGCAGCTCAACAGCTCAGGAATGAAACAAGGATATTTTTTACTCAAAGGTCATTGGTGTAAAAGCTAAATTATGGGAGACTAAAATGCAAGGCAGTGCTCAGAAGGACAGACATTGGTGATCTTAGGCTTAATTAGAACAGATGGGCACACAAAGGGTTTTGGCTGGCTGCCTTTTGGTCAAATGCAGCAGGGAGACATGGGATAAAGATTCAGTTTATCCACTCTGGGGGTAAGAAAGCACATGAATCTCTAGGAATCCAGAAATTCATTTTCAGAGTGAGTTGCTATGTGATGCAAACAAAATGGATTTTCTAATGTGGATATTTAGGGAGAAGTCTAAAAGACCTCCATGGGCTTCTAAGTTGAGTGAGCTCTTAGTGAGCTCAGAGTACCCTTCAGTTTTGGTTCAAGGCAAAGGAAGTCATTTGGACAGCTCACTCATGGAGCTTTTTACATGTAGTGGCCTGCAAATGAAACAGGAGTAAAATATTTCTAGTTAGATTTTTTAAAATGAAAGCAATTGGTCTTTTATGTACCTTTTGTTTTGATGTCTGTAATATTTGTATTATCTGTTAAGCTCTCCCAGAACTTGAAGTGGTACATGGATTCTTTTGAGCCAAATATCTTCCATGAGGCCAGGAGCTCAGGGTAGAATAGAAGGGACCCACAGTAATCATCTAATCCCACTATCTGACCACTTTAGGGCTGACCAAAAGTTAAAGCCTCTTACTAGCAAGAAAACCTGTGTGAGCCACCTGAATTTTTGGAGCTGCCTGTTCTTAATGTGTCTTCAAGAGCCACCTCCTTTCTTGCCCCGTGGCCACTCGGCTGCTACTTCCAGCAGCATTTTCAGCTCTGCAGTTACAGTGCAGGGATGTCCAAAGTGAAAGGCTGCCTGGAAAACGGACATTGCCTTGTAAATGCTAATGAGCACATCAGTTTCTCACTGCTGGAGGTGTTAAGATGTATGACAGAACTCACCCAGGTTCAGTATTTTCCCCACACAGCAATAGGGAACACGCATCCAGGCTTCACTGGGTACCGCTCATCCGAATTTCAGTTGTCTCTCCTCCCCCAGCAGAAGTTCTAGGAAGGGTTGGCTTTATCAAGGTGACTGATCAGAGCCAGCATTTCCACAAAGGCATTGCTGAGTGTTAACAGGAGAGTTTGTACAGCAGTTACTGATGGATGTGTGTTCTCCCCAAAAATGGAGCCTCTGTGCGTTGTCACACATGCATGTGTTGGCACATCCTTGTTTCATGAAATGTGCCACTAAAAATCTCAGCTGTTTGAGTTCTTTGAGCCCATGGATGTCAATTTTTAATGAGAGATCAACGTGTGACACACACTG
Organism: Aleadryas rufinucha; assembly: GCA_013397815.1. Taxonomy (NCBI): domain Eukaryota; kingdom Metazoa; phylum Chordata; class Aves; order Passeriformes; genus Aleadryas; species Aleadryas rufinucha. Next base: position 54,882 of record VZTH01000018.1, read on the forward strand.
ATTAAAGAAATCAAGTTTGCATAATTGAATGCTCATTTCTTCAAGTCAGTGGTCAACCAATCTATCATCTCACCACAAATGTCATCTGACTTCACATTCCAATGAAATGGATAAAAGGAATATTAAAAATTCCCTGCAGCTTTTACACTAAGGCCAGTCCTTGTTGTGTTTAACATTTAATTACTTGGACAATTTCAAAATTACAGCCTTCATGTGACTTCCTGAAAAATGTTCTCCTCTTTATCTGTCATTCAGTCTCAAGCCAAAGCTACTTAAATCACAACAATCCCCATCTCAAAGCCAGGCTTAAGCAAAAACAGTCATTGAAGGAAAATTACAAGAAACAGTTATTTGAAAGTTCTTTTGTGGGATCTATTTGATTTTGATTCGTGTGGTTTGTCTCCTAAACTGGTCCTGTTTGTAAATCTGTTAAACAATACTGATACTATTTTAGTGGAGAAATGAGGCATCTCTGTCCTGCACTACACCTGGGTGAAGGCAAAAACGTGGTCCCTTTGCTTCCACAGGGGGAAAAGTCTCCCAGATCCATGTGCACACAAGAAAAAAACCCCAAAACAACCAAACAAACCAAAACCAGGGAAGGAGAGCACACCTGAGAGGTGAAAAAGAGAATGAATATGTTCAGACCAGGCCTGGAAATAAATAAAAAAATGAATAAATAAATAAATGCAGGGACTCCAACTCTAGAAATGGAGGGAGGACTTCTGGTTAGGGCTCATTTCTCATCCCTTGGGACCCCATTATTTGGATCCTTTGGTCTTGCCAGCTCTCGTGCATGAAAACTGCCTGCTCCTTCAGGAGAAGGCAGCCTGAATCCTCACTTCAGTCCTGAATTCCTGGGCAAAACTCTCTTCCATCCCAAAGGGAGGAATTTGAACAGTGATAATAGCAGGAACCAATCCATCTGCTAAGGAAAAGATGACCTAATAGATTATTTTCAAATATTAGGCAAGTAGAGGATTCCTTGCTATTAAATATTATCGCTTCCATCGCTTCTCTTCTGTCCATCAAGCGTTCCTTTGTGACAATCTGTAGCTCAGAGATAATTGTTAAGTTTTATTCAAATTGCATTACTAACCCTGTAACTCACACTGTGCATAATCTTAGCTATCTAAAATGATTCTGTGGGAGGCCTGGCTTTCAATTTAAGCCAACATTTTTAGCATTTCTTTCCCCTCCATTGTGCAGAAATTAGCAGCAAGCTCTAACAGAATGATGTGAATTGTGATAATAAAAATTATTGCTCAAAAATTTTATAGTTTTCATTTTAATTATGCTGTGCTACTATTCTTTAGAGTTTGTTAACTAAGCTGAATTGGCAAAAGCATCTTCTGGAAGTTTCATTATCCCTTGACTGATGTCAAGTTAGTCTTTAACTACAAAAGTGTCCCTTTTCCATAAGGTTTATCATGATAAAATTAATTTCTTTTCCATGTTATTTCTTTTCCATGTGATTTCTTTTCCATGCTAAAAGAGATGAAAGACTTTAGAATTTACAGTTTTGCCCATTAATACTATTTTCTTTACTGGAGCTGCAGTCTGCTACATGAGCAAAAGAAACTGTTGCTAAATTTCTCTTGCTGTCTGCCTGCCAAAAAGTTATAGTCCCCAGCTGGAGTTATTCCAGATTTTCACTAACATGCATGGAATTAGAGTGAATTGCAAATTTTTCAAGATGGAAAAAGATCTTCAGACTTGAAACCTGAAATATAAGGTTCTTATTTTTATCTACAACAGTGAAGATCAGGAACACTCCTGATAAAGCTAAAGCAGAATCAGCACTAGTGAAAAGCCAATGCAGATGAGATTAGGATCAGGTGGAGTGGAAATGATCTTTTCCTGTTGGGTTCAAAATCTGGTTCAGGCTTAATTTATGAGTGGGCTGAGGGCCAAGGTGGTTTTTCTCATGAATATACAGGCTTTGGTTATGGGTTAAGGAAAGCAGAGGCTTTGTTGTTGGCTGGCAGCAGCTACCTTGATCCTGAATAGCTGTTTTCAGTCCATTCCATAAATCTGACCACACAGGACAATTCCTGTTGTGAAGGACAATGTGGATCAATCAATGCAATTATTATCCAGTGGCTGATCTGGAGAGAATAAGTTGGAAGCTGCAGGCAATAAGGAGATGTGAAAGAAGCACATTCCACATTCATGTGCAGCCCTCTCAGAGAGGGAGTAAATAGAGCCAACAAATATGTATGAAGTATGTGATGAAAGGAGCAGGATGAATGCTTTCAGCCCTCAAATCTGGACTGACTCTTGTCACTGAGGTTGGCTCTGACACTGATGTGAAAATCAGAGAGGGACAATCCTCTGTTTTCTTCCATTTCCACTGTACAAAGGTAAATCACAGCATCGCTTAAAAAGTGAAATTTTGTTGTAAGCCTTCATAAATCCCAGCATGGAACAATGTCTGGAGCATTAAAATAATTGCCTAGCAAAACCACTTAGGGTAATTTGATAAGGTGCTCTGATTCCAGAAGAGGAGAAGTCCTCTGCATTGAATCTTAGCTGCTCTTGGACAAAAATCTCAGAGGAAGAGAGAGTCTGGGAAAGAATTCATATGGGATGTATCTACCATGCTTTATTTTAGAATCCCCTTCAGTGGTCTGACTTGCACACATTGTTCACAAATCCTGATAGCCACATGCTCTACATTTATAGAAGGATTGGTACCATATGGAGGAGATATAAAAGTGTGTGTGTTAAATGCAGGCTCATACGATATTTCATAACAAAAAATGTAAAGCTTTTCCAGGTAGAGCAGAAGAAAAGCTCTACCCAAGGGTCTCTTAGAATATCACTGCTTCTGCTCCAGTCAGCAGCTGGGTACCACTTTGATTGAAGGGCTTTATTTGGGTGTCTTTAGACTCATTTGAGGGCAAAAATTGGTAAGAATTTTAAGGTTCTGCTAAGTTTTTCCTTCTTTTGTTTCTCCTTCTTTTGCTTTTCCTTACTAATGAGAATAATTGTATCAAATGTCTCATTTTAATCCATCTATTTTGGCTTATCTTCAATATCTAAAATTTGTGAGGTCTTTATTGTAGGCTTTCAAAATTAATTTGCTGTCCCCAAACTTTCTGATTGTAGTGAGGATAAGCAAGATTTTAAAAAGCTCCTGAAGAGGTAAATGGTATTTTTTTTTTTCAACAAATAAGCTACATACAGATCTCTTAAAGTCAGCACTGTTAAAAATTTGATTTAAAGATGTAAATTTAAAGTTGTATTACAACCAGGAAAGCCTAGTTGCCAGTTATAGAATTAATCCACTAGATCATGCTGCCACTTAGCTCTGCCATTAAGAAATGTGTGTCTATGTAGCCCTTCTGAAATGGGGCCTCCTGATGAGATAATGTATTAGGGAACAATGATGGGTTGTTATGCAATGAAACCAAACTCCTTATAATCCATGGCTGTGCTGGTTAAACAGAAAAAAAAAAATTGCTCTTCAGACTACTCTTTTGAGAGGTATTATTCTGTGCTTAGTCCCTCCTTCAAAAATCACTCCATAAAAAAGCTTTCCAGGCTCCCTTTTCCAAAGTCAAAAGCTTGCTGCATCTTGTGAGAGCCTAGATGTAAGGGAGAATAGGCAAAAAGCAGATTAAAAAGGTTGAATTTAGAGGAAGGAAACCAGAGTTTGAAGGCAGACAGGTATGTGAAGATGCAGATCTGTGCCCAGTGGGATTTTCTGAAGTGCATGAGCAGGTTGGGGCTGGGGAGGTGGATGCCTGCCTTGGTTACTGTGTCTGAAAATCCCACTTGGCTCCATCAGCCCTTTTGGTCTTCTCAATAGCTTTGAAAATTTGGCCAAGGGAACTGAAAATCTGTTTTCTCTGTTCTAGAAACCTGCCAGGTCCTGCGTGCCCTGGGTGTTGGGGAGGTAAATTTGATTTCCAAGGGACAGATTTTGTTCTCTGTCCTCTTGGTTTATAGGCACTGTGTTCCAGACAGCGCAGGCTGCCACGACAGCCAAGAGTTCCTCTTTTTGTGGGGTTTTACGGTATCTGCTCAATGTGCTGAGCTTGTTTGTGAGGTATGTGAGCTGCCAGATGAGCTAATCTGCCAGCACAAGAAAATGAGGCGTGTTCTTTGTTCAGGGGTGCTCAGCAAGTGTGACACACACGAGTTTGCTTTCACTTGATCTGCACCTCAGCAGCTCACAGGGAGTCTAAAACCTGCACCTTCCCAAGCTGTTCTTGCCTTGGCTCCCCCTCACTCCGGGCAGCAAAGGCAATTGTCTTCCTTTGCTTGCCTTCTCCAGTTCTGAGCTTGCTACCTGGTATAAATTAGCTTTTTTTTTTTCTTATTTTGCATATTACGGATTAAATTGTGTCTTTCATTCTTAGCACGGGTTTGTGGTTGTCTGTGTCCTTATAACTGATGAAGACAATATTTTTTCCTATTTTTTTTTCTTTTTTCTTTTAAATTTCTCTCTTTATTCTGCCTGTTAACAAGGCCAGGCACTGCAGGCTCCTGGTCTGGGAGAACCAGCCAGGGACACCCCTTTATAAAAGGGAATTACAGGGATGATACCAGGGCCTAATCATTCAAAATAAAAAGCCACGAGATAGCGAATGAGAGCTGGAAGATAACACAAAAATCACTTTTTCTTGGCCTTTCCATGAGTTTGCAAGTCAGCAAAATTAATGCAGAAGGCCCAGTGATAAGGCAAGGCTTCAAACCCCCCTCTCTGCCCCATTGTGCTCTGTGTCTCTGATGCCCACTGTGTGCTTCCCAATAAAATAACTGATCAAAGGAGACACAGGGAAAGACATGGAAAGTAATCCACAGCTGACCCTGCTTTATCCAGGATTTTCTAGCTGATTGGATTCAGAGCAAAGAGGACTAGAAAAAGAGAAAGAAGCCATTTAGTAGCAATTCTTCTTAAAACATTTTATGGTGAGGTGGAGGTTGAGGCAGTAACTCTATAAAACTCAAATGGAAAATAAAACCCCACCAAACACAGAACAAGGCACTTGATTTGTTAGGGACGAATGTAATTATGAAAATTCTGATCAATTCTAGCCCTGAGATGGTAATTGTGTTACCACAGATGCAGGGGCCTGAAGCAAGAAGGTAACAAGAAGAATATATCTGCTCTTTTACCCTATTTTTTAAACCAAAACATGTGGCTTAAATAGGTCTTTGGTTGTTTATAATTAAATTTTCCTGAGCAATACATGAGTTGGCCATTTCTTGACTGTCTGGGGCATCTGTTTTCACATACTTCAAACACAAAGATTTTTGTTGTGTGTTGGTTTAGGGGTTTTTTTTGTTAGTAATTTTTTTATTATTATTATTTCCTGTACAGCAAAAGTAGGAATGGATGCAAACTTACAACTGGATATGCCTTTTGGGTACAGACAGCTGGAATAAAACCTGCATGAAAACAATTTTGTCCTTAGTTACTCTTAATCTTATGGAGCTAAAATTCTCCAAGTGTAGAGAAGAGACAAAACCCTTCTGAATTGTCCTGTGCAGAGCAGCTGTGCCCTCTAAGGAAACACTGCATTAGCAACCCTTAACCAAAATAACCTGGGCTCGGGGTTTTCTCTCAGTCTCTCTCTGCTGGTTGTCAGAGCTGATGTCAAAATATTTGATTTGGGTGGTTTTTCATACCTCCTGTGGAACCTGAATTTTTTTGAACACTTTAATAAATTGCAAATGGCTTTGGTGACACAAAAAACAGCCACGATGCCACTGGACCATTAACTATCCAAGGAGCTAAAAGCTCTTAAACTTTTGTTACACATGAACTCATCCTGGCTTGGTGTCACAGGCTCTTTGATTTTTTTTTTTCTCTGCTGTTTTTCATAAATTTGTGGTGCTTGGAAACGAAGGCTGGTCATTCTTTCCTCAGTAAAAGCATTTAATATCAAGATGTTTATTTTGCCAGTGAAATGGAGCTCCATTTGTTGTCCATTTTACAATAACTTTGAGCTTCTGATGTTACATCTCCATGAGGAAAACCCAAACCATTTTATTTAAAGCATTTCAGCACTATTGCAGCCTGCTTTTTCTTTTTTCCTCCTGTGTTGTGAGTTTAATATTCTTATTTATCATATGACTTAAAAAAATGTATGTTTTGAATGCAGCAGATCTGTGATTATTTGAGGGAAAAAAAATGTCCAGTAGCAGCAGAATGCTTCCACACAGGTTTGGGTTTTCTGAATATCAGAAATGGTACAACCAGAGTATGGGACCAGCAAATCATTCTTCAAAGTTACTTTTAGGTTTTAAAGTCCTTGACTTTGTGGATTTTTTTCAATGTTTCTCTTTTTAAATTTGTGCCATTATTTGATCTGTTGCTTCAAAAAGTAAATTTTAGATTCTAAAGGGAATTTTTTTTTTTTACTTTGTTCCATAGTGGTGACAAAGTACAAGGATTTGGGATGTACCTGTAACTCTTCACTCTATACAGCCAGACTTGCAGTAGAATGATGCAGATTACATTATTTGTATTCCATATGGGTTTTTTCTTCAGAATTCTGACCTTTCCATGTAAAATTTTGTCAGCTTTAGATAAAGAACCATTTAAAGTCTTGGTTTTTTGGATTTTGTTTTGTTTTTTTTAAGCAGTATAACACTTTTCAAAGACAGATTGTGTTCAGATAAACTCAGCAGGTCTTTTAGAAGAAATAAAGGAAGAGTGCAAAGAGGATATCAAAATAGATTAATGAGCATATTTAATATTGGGCTAGTTGGTGCAAGGAATTAAATACTGTTTATATAAACTCTTTGTGGCCCCACATACAATTAGCTCCTCTTTCACTGTGAGTGCATAGAGGGATTGTCTTCAGACACACAAAAAAAATGGAATCATTTCTTGTTTTCAGCAGAACTGGAACAAAAAATAGATCATGGGAAGTTTTTCTATCAGGAACTTTCCTAGGAGAAGGTGATTGGGCCTGGAATGATCTCTTTTATCTCTTCCTTGCCTCGGTTCCCCGTTGCTTTTATTCCCCTGCTCACATACATCATTGCTCCAGCTCTGGTTTGAAATTTCTCTTCATAATACAGCATTCCCCATGGAACATAAACATCAATATTTCTGTCTGGGAGACAGATCTATCAGGGTTAGAGACTTCTTTTTTCCCCCCATCACTTCAGTGTCTTTCTGAACCAATCTGCTCGTATTTTGCGTAATCTTTTAGTTCATTTTGCAGATCTGTGAGCACTGGCACAATTTTGATAAGCCATGGAGAAATATGCCCATGCTGTATGTGTCCATGAAGCCTATTTTGCTTGCATGATGCTTTGAATATAGTCCAGTGAGTGAAATTTAGTATGTGAAGAGTGAAATAATTATGGTTAATATTTGCTTTTGGGTCTTTCTGTACTGAGCTGTAGAATTATTCTTCTGGCTGTTTCTGCTTTTTCTCATAATCAGATATTGTTGTGCATTGCACACAGTAGTGATTCTTTCCCTTGATTCACTGCTATAAGACATTATTTCACTACATTAATGATTGTTCTTGGCCATTTTCCCCATTTTTTTCCCCCAAATCAGTGAAATCTCTGCTAGCACACAAAAATTTATGCAATTCTTCTTTGTTTTGCTGTGTTAAAAAAATGGTACCTAAGGGTTTTGAGATAACAGGTTAGAATATGATTAAGGTGGTGTCTGTAGCTTAAAGGATTAGAAGAATTCCAAACAGTCCTGCCATGAGAGCTGGTTTGGGATACACAAGGCAGTTTAGATAAAATAACAGCTAACTGCAGTCCTCCCACAAACCTCAAGTGGAGCTCTCTCTGTAACTCAGAAATGTTTGGCCACTTTTTTTTTTTGCCTTAATTTTTCATATTTTTCCCATCTCTGCACTTTGTGCAGAAGCATCAAGAAACCACAACAAAGCCTCTTGTGCAGCCTCAGGGGGTTGTGATGAGTATCAGACACTGTCAGTGCCCATCTGTACCCTCAAGGTGTTTGGGCTTTGCCCATCACTAATTTCTGCCTGGCTCTGGAGGGAGCAGCTCAGCATGACGATTTTCCCATGGCAATGCACCTGAAGATGCTTTTTTTTCACCAAAGAGGCTTTTAAGAAAGTTTTCTTCCCTCTTCCAGGACATCAGTTGGCAAAGAATTCCTTTGATTTTTCTACCACACTACAAAGGGAGGGGGAAAAAAACAACTCCAACCCAAACCTCTGTGATTTCTTTTCTTTTGGCTGCTTACCTGCTTGCTTAAAGTGATGCTGGGGATTGCTAATGCACAACCCAGGGTCTGCCAGCTGCCCTTTTGCTGTTGATACAGCTCTCGACGTGCATTCAGTGTAAACAGGTAAAATGTCAGGGTAGCTGGAAGGAAAAGAGCAGTGGAGTCAGTTAATTTGATGGAGCACTCCACGTGGAGTTCTGCCCTCAGCCATAGCTGATGGAGCTCCAGGGTGTGTCACTGTATTGCGAGGAGGGAGAAAGAAGGAACATGGATTTGGTCCAGGAAGTAGGGAGAAGAAGCTTTTTTATTTAATTATATATCACCCCTTTTATACTTTAGTGCTCTGGCATGGTGTAAGGTCATTGGACCTCTGGTCACCCACCTCCCAGGGTGATTGGTCAAGTCCTACAACACCCATTTCAAAATATTTCTCTAGTCAGGATCATAACAATCCTACAAACAATTGCAGGTGCAAAACAGTTTACAGAAAACCACAATATTGTTTTGAATAGCTTGTATGGGAAAGACAGAGCTCCCACAAAGTGTTACAGTCTCACAGAATACTGCAGAAAGCTGGAAAATTTCTCTGCTGAAGGTTTTTCAGCATCCACAAGGGTGGGATTTTGGGTGTGAATGGCAGCCAGACTTTATCTGGATGTATTTGGTATCTTGACATCTCCAGGGAGCACGCTTCCCTGTAATAACTTGGGAAATTACCCCTTTCCAAGGAGTTCAGGGTGTTCTGACAGTAGGATTTTTCACTGTGTTTTTGAAGATCGGTACAGAAGTGCAGAAACTTGCAAGTGGAATAAACGTGGGGTTCCTGGCTGATCAAAAACTGGCTGGAAAGTTTTGAGATTTGCCTTAGATGAGCACAAAAGTGCAGATAATTTCTTTTAGGTTGTGGAAGTGTATGGCCAGGCTGAAATGAAAACTCTTGAAAATGAAATTTTTGTGTCTTCCAAGTGAGTACTATTTTCATCCAGCTTACACACAATTAGCATTGCATTTAGTCAGGAAAGGAGGAAATGGAGCTGTGATTTTTATTGTTATTGATCTTGTTTGTCACTTCTCCTGCATCTGGGAAGCTTCTACTTCTAGAATATTCTAGACAAAGAACTATTTCCTCATGTAGCCACAGCAATTCAGGATGCAGAATATTTTCACAAGAGTATGTTTGACTTTACAGCACGATAAAGAAGAATGGGTAGATATTTTCAGAGACAGGCATACTTCATCCATCTCTGTCTGTTATTTAATTCTCAATCTCAAGAAATCTAATCCACAGTACAAAATAAGACTTGGTTTCTGTAGGTTCATTAGGGAAGATCCACAGATCCACCCTCCCAGCCAATGTTTCAATCTGTACTTCAGTCTGACGTGTGCTCAAATCTCTTATTACTGGTCTGGTTTAAGACCAACTTCACCAGCATCCTTTCAGGCAGATCAAAGGAAAGCCACCCAGGGTGACAATTTACTTTTCCTGCAGAACTGAGCATGCAGTTACACACACCAGAGGATAAACCACTCAAAGCTGTCCCTGGAGCAGCAGAGCACAAATCACTGAGATGAGGCTGCACTGAAGTGTATTGAGGCATTGTGGTTAAATCCTGTGTTTAGAGCGCTTGTCTCTGCAGCGTGGAACCTCTTTGAAGAGTCTGTTCTAGCACCAAATGCCTATGTCATGATTTTACTTGCAGTGAAGTGTTTAGAAAAGCTTTTTCTAAATAAATAGTGCAGCAAATACGAGGCAGAAGAGAACATGGGTAGGAGATGGAAGTACTGAGATTCTCAGTTTGCTTTTTCTGCTGGCTCCTTTGTAAATCGCCTCTGTAACATGTTGGGATTTTTCCCTCTTTTGTTCTTGCTTCTCCTCAGCTAGCTGGCTGCTTTGGCATCCTATACTTGTGGATATTTTTAGCATCTCTTGAAAAACTCAAAGATGGATCCCTGCTGCTGATCAGCCAATGCTGTGTTCTCCAGTAGCTGCCATCAAAATATCTCTGATCTGCTTCCTTGGCACTCTTTACTCACCTATTTTTTTTCTTGAATATCCATAATATTTAATTCCTAGCCAGTGTTCCCTCTTTTGAGGGAAGGAGACATATGGATTCTAGCTGCTACTCTGTATGTCTTTTGCTGAGACTCCTGACTTGCTGAGTAAATACCTGTCAAAAACTTTAGGGGTATATCTCCATGGTGATTGCATCATGTTTACTGTAGTATCTGCCTCGTATTTCTGTGGTGGAAGTGATCCCTTTTCCTCTGTGTGGTTTTTTGTGATACTGCAGCAACGTGCCTTATAGGAGTTCTGTCAGAATAACATTTCTTTGTGTTTAATTCAATGGGATTTTTTTTTAATTAAAGAATAACTAAAAATGAGAGAGGAATTGTCTTTGGACAAAGACTGTAGAGTTGGTTTTCGGTATTTTTTTGGACCTACCCAGTACATCTCCTGATGCAGTAGCTGCCTTATACAGAAACCTGAATTTGCTCACTCTAAACTCAAAGAAAATGCTCTTAGTTATCACCAGCTGTTTGTTAGCAATGGCAGTGTCCACATCAGAACCTGCAGAATCAGTGCCCTTTTTCCTGGCCCCTCTCAGGACACGTGCTGGGAGCCCAGAGAGGCTGTGCAGAACTTACTGCTGCTTTCTTGCTGAAGCTCTTGCTAGGATAAAAATGAGTTTGAAAGGCAGGCAAACAGCTGAAAGGCAATCCTGAAAGAGAGGTGAGATTGGCTTCACCTCTCCTTACCTGGGGTGCTGTGTGGGTGCCACAGCACCCGCCCAGCTCCCAGCCCTCAGCACAGGTACCCATCCACAGCTGGGTCAAACGAGGACAGCCTTTTACACAACTTCAGTGGGAGAGCTCTGCCACCTACATCCCTGAAAGGAACATGTTCTTTATTGCTTTTTAACTCCTCTCGCTTCCGAGGGCCCAGATTTCCGACCCCCAAAATACACGAGCTGGATTCCAACCAGATTTCTGAATTAGCAGACTTTTCTGGGAGGCCCTGGAGGAGCCATGGGGACGTGGCTGTCTTTGTGAGCTCTCCCTCCAGCCCAGCTCACAAAGACAGCATTGCAAACAAGGCAGGAAGCACTGGCAGGTATTCCCCAGGTGTTGCTCAGCCTGTTCAGCATTACCCTGGAGAGTGGATTATTTTAGATTTATTACATCTCCTGTGCCTGTCCACTTCCACTCTTTCCTACTCACATGGGAAAGATTAAGCAGTGTTATATTCCTTGCTTCCTGGCCTGAAGCCACAGCACCTGCACATTTGCCATCAGAGGATGGAGCAGCATCTTGGATACTTGGGTTTAAGTACTGATAAAACTCATGGTTTATCAGTAGCAGCCTCATGTGCAGAAAGCTCTGGATATCAAGTGTCACAGCGAGGAGCGTGTTTGTGAGGCATGTGCCCAAAACAGGGACAAAAAAAGAGATTTGAAATGCCTGCTGATGAAATCTGGGAGGTTTTAGTCCACTGGTATCACAGCTATCGTGAAGAGAGGGGAAAATTGTGGCCCACTAAAGTGGGGAAACAGAGGCACAGAGAAGCCAGGGCTGATGGAGAGTTTCCACTCTCACTGAGCTGGGGCTGCCTGTGGCTGATGCTTGCTGTACCATGTCCAGCTGCCATCACTTTTTTATTATGTTTATCTCAAATATATCACTGAAACCTTATTTATTCCCCTCCAGAAGGGGGAATAAGGTTTCTTCCTTGTCCATTTAAAACTTCCAGTGATGTCAGAGCTGGGACATGCAACGAGTACAGCATGGAAGGGGAGGCTGCTTTAGAGCTGCTCAATCCTTCTTGTTCAGTATAAATATATAAAGATGGAATTTATCTGGAAAGATGAGGCTTTTGATTTTCCAGAAACAATCAAATGAAGCTTGGTAACATCCCCAAGGTTTTGTTTTTTTCTGTTTGAAAAAAAAAGAGACACCAACTAATCCGTCTCACATTTTGACAGCGCCTTTCTTTAAACAGCAACTCATTTAACCGAACTCTCAGCTAATTGGTTTAAAAATACGAACCCTCTCGACTGGGGTGTGCAGTCAGCTTTTCATAGCACATCCTGGAGTCAGTTACCATGGCACTGGGAAGGATTTTTGGTCTCCATGGCAACCTCAGGTCGGCTTGTCGCACCTTTTATCTCATGCAGACTGAAAGCAGCAGCGTGTGTGTGGTATCTGGAGTTAATATGTCAAGGAGGAGGCAGATACATCACCAGAGAGGTGTTGGGTTTTTTGGGTTAGTTTGGGGATTCCCCCCCTCCCTGTTTTAAACTCAGCAAGTCCGGTAATTATTGCTAATTGCTGGCAGCAGCAGGCAGTAAGGGGCAGGGGGAAGCAGCACTGCCTGGTGGGTTCACAGACAGCCAGGGTGCTCCTGGGGGCTCTGCAGCAGGTGGGAAATCTCCTTTCTCTCCCTCCTGGAGAGCTGGAAAGCCACAGCTCCGTGGGCTTTTTGGGAGCCCTTTGCAGCTGGTTGTTCTGGGTGGCTCTGTGCCAACCCTGCCTTGAGGTGAGTGGTGCCTTTGGTCCCCTGTACTCGGTGTGTTTGGTCAGGCAGCTCTCACAGAACGGTTTGGGTGGGAAGGGACATTTCAAAGGCCATCCAGTTCAACCTCCCTGCCATGGGTGGGGACATCTTCAGCTAGACCAGGTTCCTCAAAGCCTCATCCTCTTCCATCCTGGAAACTGACCTTGAACACTTCCAGGGACTGGTTTTTGGCTCTGGCCAGGGCTAATGCACGGCCTGGACCCTGCTGTAAGGTGCCCAGGTGAGCAGCTGTGTGTCCAGACCTTCAGTCCCTCCTCTCTCTGGTGGTGCAGAATCTGCCATACATCGAGGTCCTCTCCTGTGGCCTGCAGGCAGCAGGAGGAGCAGGACAGCCCAGCTCAGGGAAGGTTCTCATGGCCTTCAGGAATGAAGGAGGGAGAGAGTAGGCACCAACTGAGCACTGGGAAGTCCTGCTTCAAGTCCACACTTTCTCAAATTGCTCATTGTGTGAATGTTGGGCAACTTGTCCAGATGGAGCAATGGTCTCCTCTAGCTTTCTGCTCCATCTGTGCAGGTTGTGGCATGTGCTTGTGTGGGGATTTTTTTTTAATCATGTTTGCTCATCCCTGTTGAAGCTGTGGAGGCTCCAGGCACAGTTATTCCCATTAAAATCAGCCCTCTGTAGCTGTGACACCTGGAGCTGGAGGGAAAATCTGCCCCCTTGGCCTGCTGGCAGAAGGGCTGCTGGGCAAAGCAGAGTGCAGGAACCAGCAGTGCCAGCACTCCTGACCTTCTTCTCTCTCCCTGTCTTCACTGACACTTCCCAGGCTTTGCTGGGAAGTCTCTCTGTGAGATTTGTGAGAGACTGTGTCTCTCTGCTGGATTTCCCTGGGCAGGGGCTGTTGTTACAGGAGATACAGGGGCCTCTGACGTGACCCTAAGACCCACCTGTGTTCATGCTTTGGGCTTGTCTTATGCAATCACACTGCTGGTGTTCAGGCCCTGCTGCTGGAAATCACCAAAGAGTTCCTGGAGCTGCAAAAAGAAGCAAGTGTAACTCTGGCAACCTAATGCTCAGAGCTGCTCCAAGTGGTCTTCTGTACACTCACTACTTGTTTTCCTTGAAATCGTGATGGCTGGAGAGAATAGGCTGGTTAGGGATACTGCAATGGAAGCAGGAATTAAGGCACTAGTTTCTGATTCCAGGACAGACTGAAAACCCTTTATGTCGATCTTATCCAGGATTTTGTGTGCTCTCGGGGCAGAGGGGCACGTGTAGCCAGGAGAAAGCTGTTCAGCACTGGGTGTGTGGTGTGAGGTGAAGCCTCTCCAGTTACGCTGCTGACTAAAAATAGCCAAAGCACAACCCATGTTCACAGTGATTTCAGAACGTTTGGTCTACCAGGAGCCTCCTTAATATTCCAATGAGGATCCCTCCAGCTGCCTGCTTTTAAAGCAGAACATACTACAAAGAGCAGGAGCAAATAAGTTCTGCTTTCAGTGATGGGCAGACTGTGTTCACATGAACTGGCAGCCCTGAAAACCTTCAGTAGCTGACAGATAAATGAGCATCACAATGCATTTAAAATGCCCCTACATTTTTCACATGTATTTTCTTGCATTCACACTGATGGCTGTGTGGGGTTTGCATGGAAAGGTGGTGGCAGCAGAGGGACTTGAGGGGTGGCTTCTCTGAGAAGCTGCCGGAAGCTTCCCCATGCCCAGCAGAGCTAATCCCAGCCCAGCTCCAAGACTGACCCACTGCCCTCCGAGGCTGAGCCCACCAGCAGCAGGGGTAGCACCCCAGGGATAACAAATTTACAAAGAGGGGGTAAAATTTGCTGGGGAACAGCAATTGTAGCTGGCAAAAGGAGGGGAAAATAAGTGGCAGGAACAATTCTGTTGTTCCAAGGTCAAGGACGAAGGATGGGGAGGAGAATGCTCCAGGTGCCAGAGCAGAAATTCCCCTGCAGGCCATGGTGAGGCAGCTGTGCCCCTGCAGCCCTTGGAGGTCCACAGTGGAGCAGAAACCCATCTGCAGCCCATTGGGGACCCCACAGTGGAGCAGAAACCCACCTGCAGCCCATTGGGGACCCCACAGTGGAGCAGAAACCCACCTACAGCCCATTGGAGACCCCACTCCAGAGCAAGTGGATGCCCAAAGGAGGCTGTGATTCCATTCTGGAGTGGGCTCCTGGGAGGATGTGTGACCCCATGGAGTGAGGAGCCCACCTGGAGCAGGTTGGCTCACAGGAACTGTGACCCTGCTGGGGACCCATGCTGGAGCAGCCTGTTCCTGGAGCATGGAACCCATGCTGGAGCAGCCTGTTCCTGGAGCATGGAACCCATGCTGGAGCAGGTCATGAAGACCTGCAGCCCCCTGTGGGGGGAAGGATGCTGGAGAAGTTCATCGAGGACTCTCTTCCATGGGAAGGACTCCATGCTGCAGCAGCAGGAGTGAGGAATCCTATCCCCTA
>VZTH01000018.1:82258-127659 GCA_013397815.1 Aleadryas rufinucha
AAGCACAGAGATTCTCTTCATATCTATGGATCCTTCACTGCATTTATCTGGTCTCCTTCTGCACAAACTATCCAGAATCCTCATTTCTCATCAAGTTTCTTAGCTCCATGAGGCCTCTGAGCACTGAATTCAGGTCCAGGTCTGCTCAAGAGTCTTTGAGTCTTCTTGTTTCTTGCATCTCTCTCAATCTCTGTGACATTTAAGATAAAGGCCCAATTTCTGTCCTCTTTGTCTCCTTGTGTGCATGTTCACCACTGTTCACATCCCAGCATTTTGCACATGGTTTGTGGAAAGCTTCTTTTGGTCCTCTCTTCAGGAGAAGCATCAAAGTTTAAAGAGAGCCCACTTTCCTTGACTGGGAGGTACACAATGGAATGGATTGCTCTCGTGTGCTGAAGCACCCCATGGATCACAAACTGCAGAGTTAATAATCTCTACATGGGTGGATTCCACTAGGTGTTAAGCCTGAAGCTAAGATTGATAATCATATAGATAAGAGTCTGTGTTTTGGAGGATCCTGGGAGTAGGATGAAGAGATAGGGCTGCTGAGGAATGACAAAGGTCAAAGCTGGTAAAGAAAAAAGGGTGGAGAGGGAGAGGAGAAAGCAGCTGCTGTGAAGTTCCCCTTTTCAGTAGCATGGTTAGAACTCATGGCTAGGGAGTCTAGCTTCTTGTTCCCTCACCCATCCCAGACAAGTCTGGCTTAGGGAGTTCTGTCTTCATTTTCTTATCTTATAAAACTAAGACAAAATCCCAGTATCAGTGTCAGGTAACAACAGGACACACCAAGATTCCAAGTCAGTGCTTGCTGCTCTGCATTCTTTGCACGTGGATGTCATTGAGGTTCCTCTTCATTTCTCCAGCCCTGTGCCTTCACTGATAACCTTGACACACTTGTTATATAAGAAAGATTATGTCATGTACTCTTTTTCCTGTCTAATCCTTGCCAGTTGCTCCATTTAGGTCCCCCTGCAACTTCACATGAGGTGTTACAGACATTGAGGACCTTTGTGAAGGGGCAGACACAACAGCAGATGAAACCTTGATAATATTAAAGGAGCTGTGGAAGCCTTTGGGAAGCTGAAAAGGTGAAGGCAGAGTAAAAGGAAGCCCATATGTTTAAAGAAGGGACATGAAATAACCCAGTAGAAGTACATTATATCTTACTGGGGAAGATACTCGCTCTGAGTCATGTGGCAGATGATTTAGGAAAATAGGTAGAGGAGGACCTGCTGTGGTTATACATCTTAATGCACAACAGCACATCCATCAACAGTGCTACTTGTGACAGATTCCTGCATTGCTGAGGGGGTCACGCAACTTGGCATGTCCAGAAATCACATTTTTCATCACATTTTAATTTCCAAGACACACGAGATGATTTTAGTGGCCCTGAAAAAAATCAGGTCCCAGGTTTGCAATTAGTTGGCTTTGTGTTCCAGGATAAGACATCTAACTTCCCTGAGCCTCTGTTTAACCATCCATAAATGAGAATAATTCTCACACATCTTCCAGGCTGCTGAAATGTTTAATTAATTAGTGTTTCAAAACTGTTCTGGATGATGCAGATACGTGGCACAGTAAAGTGCTGCTATTATTTCTTAACACTACACACACCTTCCTTCTATTTCATTTGTAACTGTAAAAACCCCCTTTGCTGCAAGCTTCTGGAGCTGCAAGGTGTTTTATTCTACCACCCTATACTAGCCTTCCAGCCAGGAAAAAAAGAACTGAGCCAGACATTGAAACGTTTACAGACACTTTTTGGTAATTGCTGCAGTTAATAGAAGCTCCAGTTGCTGTAAGAGAAGTTTCAGTTTATGGCTGTGTTTGAATTTAACGTGCCATGAAACCATCCTGACACGCACAGAGCCTGGAGCTTTTGCTGCTCAAACCTTTCTCCACGAAGCTGGAGAATCTTAATGAGAAACGAAGGCCCCAAGCTAAGGATCTCACAACAGGCTGGTGCTGTAAACAGAGCAGAAAACGCCCCCCAAGGTGAGAAATTCTCTTTAAAAGATCACTCTGCTGTGGAGACAGAGCAATGCCAGAGCTTCTGTTAGTGACCAAATCACCTGGAGCCAGGTAGGTGTTTTGGCAGCCACCTTATGATAAAGAAGGGAAACCCCACAGCCCTTGGGAATATTTCTGCAGCAGTGCTCGAGCCACTGTGAGAGCACCAAAGTAAAGCTCCTGCACCACTGGAGCTTCTCTTTCCTGCCAGTTTATTTAATTCTCCCACCCACCAACCCCTTTTCCCCTCCAAAGTGCCCATTGACCCAAAGGTTGGTGGATGTCTTGGTTAACAGCGCTGTGCAGAGGAGAGACAGATCAGTGTTAACTCTGGTGCACCTCTGATATCAGGGAACATTTGAGGTTAAGGTCTCCATCTCCCCAGGTGTGTTTTGGGAGGCAGGCTCCCTGTGTCTCCTGAGCAGGCAGGTGAATCCTGCCACTGGCATCATCACGCTCAGAGCACCCGAGCTGCTCTCAGCCAAAGCCTATTTCTGGTATTTGGGTTATTTACACAGTGAGATTCAGTGCAATGCAGCAAATTTAGCCTCAATTCTTGGTTTGTGAAGCTCCTTCACAAAGTTGGCTCTGGTCTGCACAGGACATTTTCAAAGGGGTGGCTGCCACCAGCCAGGTATTTTGGCGTGGTCAAGAGCTCCTTATCTCAACAACACCCACCCCATGTCTTCCAGAGGGAGATGTGAGGTCTTCAGCCAGGTTGAGGAGGAAGAGGGTTAGGTGCAAAAGGCTGGTTTACAACAACCTCTGTTACTCTGCACAATACCATCTGGAAATAGATCTACGTAGTAATATTGTGGAATTAAAAATTCATGTGTAGTTGGAACATGTCGTTTCTCAAGGCAGTAGCGAAAAACGTGGCCTGGGTGCAGCTCTGATTAGTGCTGATTTAATGAGGGTGCAGAATGCCTCACTTACCCCTGCTGCTTTACATCAGAAACACTGGGGATGATTCTGCTTTTGCTGAATGAAAACGTTTAACAAAATATACACACGTTTATATATAAAAAATACACACAATTATGAACACACGTAAATACATCATTTAACATGTACTAAATACATATGAAAGACCTGGAGAGAGACAATTATTTCATATTTGTGTTGCTGTTGCCAAAACTGAGTGAACACAGTAAATTAAACAATGCTCTCTGATCATTATTGTAATCAAATTGAGTGTAAATATTTTGGCAGAGACTCTGATTTCTGTCAACAATTATTAGTAAAAATATATTTGCTCTTTGACTGAAAAGCAATTTTCACGTGTGTCACCAAATTTAGCTGCCTCAGGGCATGTTTTCAGTGTTAGGTGTGTTTATGCATTGCATCAACTGTAGAAGTCCCAGCTGTCTTTAATAAATTAATGTGAATTATTTAACAGCTGCTTGAACCTTTGTACCTGCCCCACCTGGTTGCTCAGTGTGGAAAAGGCCTTCTTGTTCCATAATCTTTATAATTTCCTGCCATGTAATGGTAGGTTTGGGAGAAGAGAGAGCCATAGATAATTGTGTCTGTCTGGAAAAGGATTTGCAGTCTATTCTGGTTGCTTATTTTGGGGATTTATTTGTCCCATGCACTCATGTGCTGTTTGCTTTGAATGCAGATGGCACAAGCGACAGAAAAAAGTGCCCACTGACATTTTGGCTGATAAAAATTAAAGTTTATTATTTTTTAATAAAGTTAAAAATTAAAAAAAAAATTTAAAAAAATTAAAGTTTTTTTTAAAGTTTACTAATTTTTTCTGAGACCTGCAGCCAGAAACTGTCCCTACACCTGGGGCCTTGGTCTCCCATTCTGCCACACTGCCTGTTCCAGAGCTGCACTGAGAATTCCCTCAGACTGGCCAGGACTGTTTTCAGTGTTTAGATGATTTAATTCAGCTGACCATAACATATAATCTCCTTTTCTATCCTCTTTGGCTCTCTCAGTTGCTTGTCAGAGCAAGACAGCTCATCAAAGACATTTGAATTCTTGTTGCCTGGTATAGCTGGTTTATTGCAAATACGAAAAAAAAAAAAGGGCTCCCCCCAAATGTTTGCAGCTCTTTGTGACAAATGTGTTGCAGAAATAAATTCATAATCCCTTTATTTTTGTGAGTTATTTCTTGTCCACAAGGAAAGTTTCCAGTCAGACAGTCGGTTTTACCAGAGGCTGTGGAGTCATTAGTAACATCTTTATCTTTCTGAGGAGAGAGGAATAAATTCAGTAAATCAGATTACCCATTAGTTGGGTGGAAGATTTGGTTTTTCAGGTTGTTTTTTTTCACCCTTTCTCTCGTGAAGGGAGAAGGGGGTTTGGGAGGTGGTAGCTTTGAATACCTCAGAAAAGAGTCACGACTCACCTTGTTATTGCTGCTGAGCAGGGCGGGTTGGGTGGTTCAGCAGTGTCACTTGGCTCTCAGGAATGATCTCCTGTCAGACCATTCCAGCAGCAGGGAGTTCTCCTGGATTTAGTGACACCGAGTGACAATTTGCCACTAATTCCACGTAATCAGGAGGATCCTTTGAGCCTCATTACAAGGTGTGATAGAAGTCGCAGGAATTCCTTTGGAGGATCTCTGAGTTTGGGAGTTGGCAGGGGGCTGGTCTGTCGAGAAACCTTAACGTGAATAACATGCCAACTAAAATGGAATGAAAATGCCCTTTTTCTGTTCAGCAATACGAGTTTCTTAACAGATGTGGCAGAGCTGTGCCATAATTGAAGCTGGAAAGTTGCAGCAGTCTTTAGAGGCAGAGAATTTCTATTTTGCCAGGTTTTGTGATGTGCACAAGCACTAGCCTGTAGATGTGGAATGAATATTGTAAATAATGCTAGTAGGACATCTCCAAGAGCAAATAAACCAAACAATTTGACCAGCCATCACTTACCAATGGAACTGGAGGAGTGCTGATAATTTGGAGTATTTTATGGAGAGATCAGTGAGCTCCAAAAACCTTTGTTAGCAACAAACACGTAGCAGATGCCACGTTGTTTGTTACTGGTGACACCTTCAGAAAGCAGAGAATGGCAAACAGATTTTCTCTGTACCAGTGGGACCCACACAGCAAAGTGCATATTTGACACATATGAGAAGAGAAAGCAGTGCTCTTCATGTGCCATCGCTGAGAAATGCTGACAGGAGCAGGGTGGAGTCTGAAGTGCAAGGAGAAACGGAGGGGAGCACATGAGCCTGGGCTCTGGAAAGGAGGAAGTGGAAGAATTTTAAGGTAATTTCAGGAAAGGGGACTTCTGGTTTAAAGCTGTGAACAAATCAGAACAGGATAAGCAGTAGGGGAGATCAAATATAGGCTGAAAAGTGCACTGTGGTAACTAGAAATGTTAGGGCATCCTCAGTTATTTGTATGGCACACCGAAGGTGTCCTTGCTTGTGTGAGACTGATTTTCCAGGGCATCCTGAAAGGGCTGAGCAGTGAGGGCTTGGTTTGGAATCCTTTCTTCTTTGATGAAGCTTTAGCCCATCCTCTGGGCCCTGAAACATGGGCTGGCTGCCTGTCACACGTGGAATCACGTGGCAGCATCAGCACTGGCAGCCTGAATGAAGAAATCCATGGGTTGGTGTCAGGTTTGAGCTGCATGTCCCGGCTCAGCTGAAAGGAAGGAAATGTAACCTGCTAAAGTAAGATACTTTCCTGTGCAACATGCAATTCAACCTGTCTTGCAATGTGCAAATAGGTTAGAAGGTTGGACTTGTATTTGAATAAAAGTAGTGATTAGTCTGGTTTGCATAAAGGTATGAATGTCAGCTCCCTGTGTTTTAAGGAACTTGTAGCTGGCATCAGGAGGAAATCGTGCATGCATGCAGCTGCCTTATGTTACCAAGGTCTTCAAGGCTTTGTGGAGGTCAAGTACTTAAGATTTAGATTTTTCTATAGCTCTTTCTTGGCTTTTGCACAGGGAGTAGCTGACCTTGTTGCTGGAGTGTTTCTGTCTGTATTGGTTGCTGTTCTGGGGAAAGAAAAACTTAAAGCAAAATTTGGGAATAACCACTGAAGACAAATCTCTTGGTCCTGCAGTCAAAGCACAGAGTAATCCCTTTTGTAGGCTGGTCAAACCCCATTTTACCATAGCTCTCTTACTTGAGAGGCTGTTCTAGGCTCTCCATTCTTTTCTGGTTAGAAATCTTTTGCTAATTGCCGTTGGAGATCACAGCCACGAGCTGGTTCTTGAGCCACTGTGTCCTTTGGGTTAGACAGACCTTTTCTCTCCCTGGTACATACCATTGTTAGGAAAATTAATCCACCAACACCACAGGTTTATGTCCAAAAAGGAGACAGAGGAGTCCCATTACTTTATTCCAATAAAGGGAGAGGCCATGGGGCATTCCCCTGGGGTCTCTCCAATTTTTGGAGGTCACAGCCTCCTTTTTATCCCAATTTCCTGGCTGCATTTCCCTCTCTCTTTCCCCATTGCCTGAGGTACTCGAGAGGTACAGACTTCCCAAATCACCTAACACCTTCTCTTCTAATGTATAATCCCCCTGTATTTTTATGATTTGAACGATTATTTCACTGAATTTTATGATTTTTCCCATTGTTTCCTTCGTTCCTCAATATCCAATTTCATTTATCAGCAGACCTACAGTCTGTTTGTAGAGGCAAATCTCTTTTCCATTCATCAATCAGTGGAATCCTTCCCATTGTTTCCTCTTATCAGTGCTAATTCCATCTACCAGCAGGCCCAGAGCTTGTTTGTGAAGACAATCCTCTCATTCCTTTCACCGTGATTTGTGTAGGGACAGCAATGACATCCCCATGGTGTCATCCATCCTATGATATATGTCATAATATCCCATGATGTTATTACTGGCTGGCCTCAGGTGAGGAGATCTCCCACCAAACCTGCCTTGGCACTGGTGGGAATGCATTCCCTTACAAGACAGAATAATGCAGCCCTGTGTTTCAGAACTGTTAAAGGATTTGAAGCAGCACAGCCTTGAGCATTGATCAAGCCCGTGTTTATTGCATTCCCCCAATCAGAAGGGATGAATCGTTCTGCTGTGCCAACCCCAGGCCTGGGACCTGTCAGCAGCTCCAAGGAGGGAAGCATCTCTGAAGGAATAGCCTCCCTTCTGTGTGCTGCTCACCTGGCTGAGTCCAGAAGCAGTTTGTGTTTGTGAAAGGATCTATAACCTTGGCAGGAGGATTCGGTGTCCACTCCCGAGGTGACGCCTCAGTGGTGGGATGCAGCAGTTTCTTGGCAGAACTTTTTATTGCCACCACGAGAATAAAAAAGGCAAAGATCAAATTTAAAACTGCAGAGTAGCCTGAGGTGTGCTGGAGAAGGTGCTGGGTCCCAGCTCTGGCACTGAGGCCTGGGGGGTTTTCTCTGTTTTTGTCATTTTTGTCTGTTAACTTTGCACTCCCTCCATCACATCTGTCACGTAGCTCATTCCTGGTGGAGCAGGAAAAAGCCCTAATGGTAGTGCTGGGCCTGCCTTCCTTTCCTTTTGATTAATTTAGGCTTTTGGATTAAATGACAGCTTTCATCACATTCAGCAGTGACTTTGTGACAAGGCAATTTATAGATGCATTGGCATTATATGATTAGGACAAGCACAGTAAATAACAAATGAGAGCGGTGATTTATTGTGATATTTAAACAGATCCTCCTCCAAATTCAAAGTTCATGCTGTTTTCATGTACAGAAATATGTTTTATTTGTTTGAGCAATCTAATACTTGGTGCAGCCTTCAAGGGTAACTGCTGCCTTGCAACACTGAACACAAAAGACAAAATATTCAATATCCCTATGAAATCTGCTCTGTATTTCTGCAAAACCCAAACAAAACAGATGAAAAGAAGGAAAAGTTAGAGTTCAAACAGCTCTTTTGGTGTTTCCATCTCACAACAAATCTGCTGATATTTAAATGTCATGCTCTGGTTAATCTGGTTAATTAACAGCAGTTAATCTCCAGCTACCAGTGTGACCATCTCAAAGTTGAGGTTTACAGCCTCTCACTGGGCATCTTAACCCAGCTGTGCAGAGAGACGAGTGCTAGTGACTGACACAACTGCTGGAATTGGTTAGACATTTCCTGGAAGTATTTCCCTTCTCCAAAAGTAATTTCAGCAAACTTGAAATACCTGAAAGATGTGTGTTAAATTAGACTAAATAAATGAAACACAGGAAGAACAGAGGCAGAACATCCTACC
This sequence comes from Aleadryas rufinucha, assembly GCA_013397815.1. Classification (NCBI taxonomy): domain Eukaryota; kingdom Metazoa; phylum Chordata; class Aves; order Passeriformes; genus Aleadryas; species Aleadryas rufinucha. The sequence continues at coordinate 90,442 of VZTH01000018.1, forward strand.
ATTTTCTTTCCAGGTTTTTGGAACAGAATATTTTGATTCTTCATTATGAAATGTTTGTTTTCAACAGCTACCTTGATGTTATAAAACAAAAAAGATGGAATTGGGATGAAAGATTTTTACCTGCTGTGAAGAGAAAAGGATTTGTTTCATTTTTTCTGGGGGAATATTTGAGAGCGTTGGGGTTCCTTGCCTCTGTTGAGGATGTGGCTGAGTGTTGCAGGGTAGGGTTTCTCTGGGAGCCACAGGTCACACCAGCACTGGCTGCAGTTGTGTGCAGTCCCATGGGAACAAGCTGAAGGGTGACTGAGATGAGCGAGGAAATTCCTGACTTTGTGATGTTAACCTTCACAAATTCCTATTTGGATACCTCCTCTGGACAGGCAGTAATGAGAAGCACTGAAGTGGTACATGTTGATAGGGATATTTTCAACCAAATGATGAGAAGGCAGGACAAGAGGGTGGCTTTGGTAGCAGGAGTTGTAGGGCACATAACAGAGCCTGCTGGGTGAATTGTCACCTCCTGCTGCAGCTCTGGATGCTTCCTGGCAGCTTCTGCTGCTCCTCCCAAAGTACCAACCCTGAACAAATAACAGCATTTAGAAGCTCATGAAGTTGTCAAGGCTGAAGGTAAAACACGTTCACCTACCTCAGGACATGCCACCTTCTCTGGGAGTATTCTGAGCAGATCCTGCTCCTGTCCTTACTGAAACAACTCCCTCAAATGTGGGATTTCTTTGCCCTCTGTTGTTTTGCATTTCCAGGGGGAAAAGTTGAAGCAGTGTATCATTCTCACTTTGTTGTTGTCTATAAGAACAATTCTTGGGTCTTCTCTTGCCTCAGGAGAGACTCTGCAGGAGTGCAATTTTTCTGCTCTCACTTTGGTTTTACATGTCATACTAATTACCTTGGTTTTGAAAAAGGCTGATTGGTCTATTAGTCTTCTGCTGGTTTATTTGTCTCAAACCTTTAAGGATGAGACAAAGAAGCAGGTTTCCCTATTTAATTTAATAAATGGGTATGAACTTGAACAAAGGCTCAAATAGAAATAAAAGCTTAATGGCAAACTACTACCAATAAAAAAAAAGGCAACTTTGAGGGGGGTTTAAATACACAAGAACAGAAGAGTGAAATATCATGAAAGGGCTAAGACATCACACCCAGATGGCTGTACATGTTTGCCTGCAGATGTCCACAAAGGTCACCCAAACTGTCATGCAAAGATCCAGGGTCCTGTGATTCCAGTGTATTTATGCTGATTAATGGATTAGATTAATTTCTCTGAAATTTCTTGAGATCCCTGCTAATGATAAATTCTCCCCTAAAAGCATTCTTTTCCTCCTAGATAGCTCTGATACAAGACTCTCTGGCACACTGAGCAACATGATGTTTTAGCCCTTGTTGGGATTGTCCTGATACCTTCTCCTCTTTAATCTTGTTAATAATCTGCCCTTGATTTGCAGCTATGGAACTGGGCAGCAGAATTCATCTTGTAACAGGGAGGTAGCATGGTGGACCCTGGAATTATTTAACTGGATATGTGCAACTTCTGCTGATGGAGAAATAGCACTTTCTGTGCTGATGGAGAAATAGTATTTTCTATGCTGATGGAGAAATAGCACTTTCTGTGCTGATGGAGAAATAGTATTTTCTATGCTGATGGAGAAATAGTACTTCCTATGCCCTGGGGTGGTGGGTCATGGTGTGGAAGTTTACAGTGCACTGTGAGATTTAACTCTGATTCACTGAAAATGCAGGGAGGGACAAAAATCTGCCCAGTTAAAAAGTTCCCTGCTGGAGAAAAGGTAGAATTGATGGATAAACAACCTAAACCACAGATATCAGGATTCAGTAATGCTGTTAAAGATGAAATTCTATGGATGTCAGCACCTGGCTTTCCCAGAGTTTAAATGCAAGGGATGGTGTCCAAACTCGGCCCTTTTTTTGCACCTTCACATTTTGTATGCAGATCTGTTCATCACAAAACATAAATTCCAGCCTGAAGCTCCCTGGCAGACTCGGTGGTTTCTAGGGAAGATTTATGCAGAGGCTTCCCTGTGGCACACGGGGCAGGGACGAACCTCCCCAGTGCCAGGAGCCAGCGATGCCCTGCAGAGCTCCTGCAGCTTCTGACTCAACAGCTCGGGCAGAAAACCCTCCCTCCCTGCTGAGGTGAGGCTGTGCCTCGGCTCAGAGCTCTGCCTGTGTCTCCAGGAGTGCTTTTTCTCTAGCCCACACTTCACTGAAGAACTCTGTGTGCTCTAAGAAGCGTCAGTGAACCTCATACCCTGACCCTCAGGTTGGTCACTGTGACCAAAAGCCCTCCAGCTGTGGGCTTGTGGCCCTGTCTAAGAGCTGGCACAGCTCTCCTGCTTGGAAATGTTAACCCCTGTAGGTTAAGCATATGTTTATTCAAATTCTCAGGGTGCTGGGAGTTGAAGGATCCATTTTTGTCCTGGTTTCTGTCTTGCCTATCTTAAGGATTTTGCTTCTCTGCTGGTGCTGCGTGTGGTGCTTAGAGACACCCAGACACTGGGACATCCGTGCTTGAGAGGAGAGTGTGGGTGTATTGATGGAACTACCAGGAGGTACTCTACATGCTGAATCTCAGGAGGCTGGAATTAAAACATTTTTATTACCACACGAGAGCAAATGAGTTGAAATGGGTGTGCTACTTACAGAGCTCGTGTTAGGATTTCTTATTAACCCTTTTCACGTCACTTGTTCCATTTTATGCCTTTTTGCTTCGTGAAGAGAACCATTAGGTATGGTTGGAAATATTAATTTTATAGTGGGCATAAAATCAAATTCAGGTTTGAAAATGTGTATGTGAGGAGTTTTGGACCCATTGTTATCAGTTTTTCACCCATTGGTATCAGTTTTCCCATAAATATGTAACCAACCCCCCAAATTTAGACAAACCAGGACTTAAAATAAGAGCATGTGTAAATCTGGACCTTCTCACCCGAGCTGATTTCTGACTCTGGCACTGCCTTGCTCAAGTCAGACTTGCAGCAGCTGAACAGAGCAGAGTGTCAGTGGAGGAACACGTCTGCAGGGCAGGGCACAAATGCATTCAAGCGCACATTTGGCCACAAAGAGGCTGCAAATGTCTCTCCAGATACTGGGTAGGTGCAAACAAGTGCCAATTCCTGCACACATGAACGGAGAGCATTTATAGCCAGGGAGAAATCGGGATTTTCTGGAGGCTGGAAGGAAATGTGAGCTTCGGATACCTCCCGAAGGCAGCGCCATCTCTAAGCTGAGTTTACATCTTCTGGCTCCGTGAAACCTCACTCCAGATTTCTGGATCTTTTTGCTTCTGCTTAGGAGGTTGTATTGAAAAATCTTTCTCAATTATTCTCAGTATTAATTATCCCTAAGTGTCAGCCAGAGCAGTGGGTTTCACACCTCCCCAGCTCCTGAGGAGAAGTCCTGGAGCAGGAATGTGCAGGCAGGAACAAAGCAGAGACAAACTTTGCCTTGGCTGCTTGGTGGGAGGGTTGATCCAAGAGCCAAATGTTACTCTTGGTTCCAGCCCTTCCACTAGTACCTGATAATCCCATGCACCTCATTTTCCCCACCACTGACTGGTTTTAAAATACTTACTTTGGGTAGTATCTACATCTAGAAATGATTAAAAGTTGCACTGTGGAGGTTATACATATACATATACATTCTCTATGCAAGACCTTCTGATTTGTAAGTGCAGAAATGTGTGTGGCTTTTCTGTAAATGTGGCCTGGGAGCCAAGCTGGGCTGCCCTTGGTTCAAGCTGATGTATTGTTCCAAGGCACAATTAGACTTTGATTAACAGTTTTATTGCTAGTGCTTATGACACAGAGTAATGCAAATAAATGTCCTTCTCTCTTGTATTTTAACTGAAATATTTAATTAATTCAGACTCATCTGGTGTTTTTCATTATGAATACTACTATTATTGTTATTTTTACTGCATTTCACCTTCAGGCAGCTGTTTTTCACAGCACTTTGCTAGTCCTGAGGTGTGGAGTGAGCCTCTCTGCAGCCAGCTGCTGTCACTGCAGATGTGATGCCCTACAGCTTTGTTAATGTCAGATGAGATTTCTAAGTGCTTGAGGACGTTGCAATCAGGCCAGGGATATTTCCTTTTCTGCTTTCCACCTGATCTGGTGGGTAGACCAGAACGAGCTTTGTCTGTTTTGGCCCTTAATTAGGCAGATTTCTTACCATGGCTGGAAGCAGCCTGACCAGCAGAGCTGCCTCAGCCTTTTTGAGGCTCAGTTTTAGGATGGCTGCAGGTTGCATTTGCAGTTGTTCCTTCCCTACCCTGCTTGTCTCCCTGCCACACACAGCAACAGCATATTCCCACAGGGGGGAATGCTTTTCTCAGGTGCTCACGTCTGCAGCCAGCACCTGGCTTGGGATGTTGGTGCAAAAGGATGTGTGATTTGGGTAACCAGCTGCCTCCAGTCCCAGCTGAACTGTGCTTCTGATAGTTGTGCTGCTGTGAGATGTCATAGGACCTGCAGGCAGCTGAGTGGAAAACACTTTGTGTGTGTTTGGATTGCTTTCTGTGCTTCTGGAGAAGTTTGGCTCTGTGCATTCACACCCTGAGAGAGAGCATCCAGCAGTTTATCACCCACCAGGAAAGGAACAGGAGCCACACAGGCTGATGCACCTATCCAGGGAGAGCTCTGACGTGGTTTCCTACCAAAATAATGCTCATGGCTCAGGTCTGGTGCCATAGGGAGGAATAAAGATTGTCCAAGAGCTGTGCAGGAACTCTGGCTCAGAACAGGGAGAATCCTTTCCATCCTCACTCTTCCTGTGTCTGTAGTTTGGTGTCTGAACCCGTGCCACGTGTGGCAGATCCATTTTTTCTTCTTGTCACAGCTACTTCAAAGGAGGAATACTTTGAGCAGGCAGCCCTAAGTCCAGATGGAGTGTGCAGGTCTCTAAAAATAATGTCTGTGGAACTGAGCATGCTATTTTAGCCCAAACAAAAGAGGTTCAAACGTGAGTAGTTGTAGGTGAAGGGCTTCCATGGTAAAAGTGGATCTTCAGGTACTTCTCTTCATCTATTCAACAAATACCTTGGTGTTTCTGTATTGATTTATACAGGGTCAGCAGCTTTACAGAAAGCCAATAAGCCACATCTTGCCACAACCACATTTCTTGGCTTCTGTGCAGTCAAAACCTAAACTTTATGCCCACATGGATTTTTTTTTTTTAAAACAGTTACATGCATATGCAATGATTTAAAAAGCTCTCCCACAGAGTGTTTCATGTTTGTATTATTGTTTTGTTTATACTACTAGTAGTAGCTGACTAAAGATATATCAGTGTCTTCTGGGGAGGCTTGTCCTTTCTGCACATATGTGTTTGTGCATGCACAACAATGCACTTTTGTCTTCTTTTATAACTCTTGGGCTATTTATGTTATTGCATCTTCACACCCAGCCTTGGTTAAAAAGCATTAAAAATTATTTCCTACTATAATTTTTCAAACTGTGAATATAGTCATAGAACTCTTGAAGGATGTTTTTAAAGTGCTTTAAAACTATGGGTTTCTTTTCCTAGCGGTGCAAAACCCCCAGCAATCAGCTTTCCCAATCCCAAGGAAATCCAGATTCAGTTACAAAACCAGTGACTGTGATTTCAGCTCCAGCATGCTGCATGGAGTTGGTTTCAGAAAGAGATGGTTTTGCAGATGGAAATGATTAGCAATAAAGTGTATTGCAATAATGGAGCGTGCTAAGGTTACATAAGTTCAAAAACACACAGTAAAACCAGACTCTCATTTGCCTTCTCATAGAGCTGACCCAATTAAAAATGCTCACTGTGCTGCATCACACGAGCAGCCATCCTCTCACTTCTCCCCACTTATCTCCTTTTCTTCATTTCTCCATTATTTTTCCTCTCCTTGCTTGGTCTGTCAGTTCTTCCCACTTCATGTTTGCATGTCCCATCTCAGCCCCACCTCTTCTGTTTCCACAGGAGATTCTTTATTCCTTCTCTGTGGCTCTCTGAGAGGGGATGAGCAGAAAAGACAAAAGCCTGGTGTGATTCACCCCAAAGTGCAATCCACACCGATTCAGGGAGCAGTGCTGCTGTAAGGAGCTGGGATTGGGTGTGTGATGATGTCCTGATGGATGTGAAGGTTGCCCTTTGTGTTTCCTCCAGGAATGTCCAGACAGCACACGAATCAGTGAGTGCAGAGGGCAGGTTTATTTAATGATAAATCACACTTTTCCCTTCCCACCCATAAAGGACACATAAAAGAACCTTTCTCCCACAGCAGGAAAGGAGCAGGTGTGAGTGCTGGGACTGAGGAGCATCTCCTGTGCCTGGCAGTGCCTCTGTTCCCTCACCCTCTGCTCAGGATGGCTGCTGGGGACAGCAGTATCCCTGTGCCACAGTGTTATTGCATTGCAGTGAGCTGGAAAAGCCATTCTGAATCGGGCTGCATTAGTGGGGGACATAAAAGTCTGCGTGAAGCTGCTCAATGAGGTTTGCAGTTAACAAGGAAGGATCAGCCCACTGAGGAGGGGGAAGATGTAAGGAATTACATTTAGATTGCCTTCCCCCAGCTTGCTTCATCAAGTGTGATTATCTGACTGCCCTCTGCCTTGTTAACCATGTGCAATAACAACTGCACAGAAGAAAAATAAAAGCCAGCTTGCTCTTTCAGGGAAGCACAAATAACACAAATAGGATAAACACCAGAGCTTCTGCATGGAATTGGTTGTGCTTTGTTTTTACAACTGGCACAAAGTGGGAATACAGGGAAATAGCTGTCTACCATCTTTTCCTGTGTGTGAGTTCTGACAGGCAAAGGATTACACAAAACTAGCAAGTGACAGGGCAGGTTCAAAGCAGCCATGAGAACTTGGCTTTTGCCATGTCCTAGGAGACAGCTGTGGAGCTTCTTCATGCAGGGTGTCATGGACATTAAAGAGTTCACAGAGGTTCGAGAAGAGGCCTGGTCCAAATATGTCTCTGCTTGCTTTTAGTAGCTCTGATCAGTCTGACCACCCTTGGATGGGTTGCCCTGGTTTGTACAGCAGTGGCTACAAATATTCCAACACTTCAGGGATTTTTTAATCTGATGAAATTGCTGGAGAATGAGAAAATTTGACTCTGCCACTGTTCCTCATGATCCTGGTTCTCTTCTTTTCTCATTGGGTGTCTGGCTCTACCTTGTGGTCTTGCACATTTGGAGTTCAGTTCACCTGCTTGGGCATGTGCCATTTTAGGTGCCCAGAATATCCTGCTTGGCCTCCAAGAGAGCTTGGCTCTTCATTAGGGTCCATGGCAGGTATTCCAGCCCAGCACAGCTGCCTCAGAAAAATTTCCAAGTGTTTCAAAATGTCTCTGTTCAGAAAACTGAAACTTGTCCTTAAAACTCGTGTTGTGTTCAACAGTTTTTAGTACATCTGCATTTGACTGTATGCTTTGAATTCTTTATTTCCCTCCTTCCCTCCTTGATTTTTCCTTCATTCTTCTTGTGAATTTCTCTACTTTTCACTTCCTATCAATGTGACCTCCTCTTCACGCCCTCCCTCCTCCTCCAGCTCTGTTAATGTGGTTCCATGTTCCATCAAAAAGGCATTTTGGAGTATGGGAGGCGCCTTCAATTTGTGTGCTGCAATTAGCCTGTGGATTGTGTGGCGAGCTCTGTGTGCATGTGTGTGGCTAGAAAACTGTTGACTGACACCTCCCAAAGAGCTAAATCACACAACAAAAGAAAATCACTTCAGTTTTAGCCCATGACTTGGCCTTCCCACATGCCCATTAGCTAAGCTGCGATTGGGATAACTCATTAATGAAATCATCCTCCAATAATAGTTGTTTGGATTGAATCAGCTGCATCTCTGTAGCTCTTCCTTCTGCCTGCCTTTTGTTCGGGGTGTGACTCAAGGGCTGAGCACCTCGCTAGCCAAGAGGGCAGGCTCTGTTCTGTGCTAGTGGCTGTGGCAATTGTCAGCCCCACTAAGAGTGGTCAGCCGGGTCCTTGAGCAGCCAGGAGCCCAACCCTTCTTCTGAAGCACCCCCAGCACCTTCCTGCTCGCTTCCCTGCCCTGTCTCCACCACCCTGGGCACCAAAACAGCAAAGCAGCTCCACATCCACGTCGCCAAGGAGCGGGTTAAAACGCTCAACTGAGAGAGTGGCCGAGTGTGTAATGCCTGCACAGCCACCCACGGCCTGAGCCCCACAGGGAAAGCCTCAGAGCTCCTTATTTGGGGATCTGTTTTGTGAAGAAAGTGGTCAGGATCCGGCCCTCTGTGTGTGTGTGTGTGTGTGTGTTCAGGCTCTGTGTGTGAGCACAGCGCTGTCACCTCCCGCATCTCAGTGATGCTGAGCTCAGGGCAGCCTTTCTCCAAGGCAGGAGGGAGGCTGTGGGGGTCAGGACAGCTCAAACACTGCTGCTTTCAGCAGCACAGTGCACTTACAAAGAAACCTGGTGGGTGTGATCTTTGCTTTTGCAGCCTTTTTTCGAGACCGGTAGATCCCGTTTGAATATCGTGTTGTTACACATTTCCTGCTCCAGCTTTCCTGTCCAAAATTATTCTTGTATTCTGCTCTGATTTTTTTTCTCTCACTGCTTTCCAGGCATGGGCAGGTTTGTGCACAATCCCCACACATCCACTCAGCCCAGAACAGCTGGCCTGCACATGAGCACAAGGGGATCTGAATGTGCAGGGGGCTTGGGATGATTATTTACATCTCCTTTTATGGGGATCTCTGCTAGTGTAGTTTTCTGGTGATTCATGTTTTGGCCAAGACCTTGAGTCTTTTTCAGCTTTTTCATTAAAAAAACTGTTGTGTTTAGTGATGCTTGGCACTTTTGCCCCTCCTGGCTGCCTTGAGCTGTGCAGTGCTGCACTGGTGGGGAGGAGGGAAGGGAAAACAAGCTGGGATATGGGGTGGTGGTGAGTGCAGGCAGGGCCGTGGGCTACAGACCTGCCCAGTGATTTCCCAGTGTCCTTGCAGAGAGTGACAGAAACAGTGACTTCCATCCTCCCTGCCTGTCAGCCAGAGCCTCCAGCTTCTTGTTTCATTTCAGTGCTGCACCCAGGGCGAGAGGGGCTGTGCTCATCTCAGAGCCACAGCCACCTTGCCTCTCTCTTATGGGTGTGTTCCCCTTCCTGCTGCCTGGGGTGGCCCTGGGGTGCATCCTGGCAGGCAGCCCCAAGCTGAGCTGGGGTTTGGCTCTCCCAGTCAGGTTTGTGCTGGAAGGAGGTTCCTGTGGCTGTGCATTTGGAGCATGTTCCTCGGGCTGTGCCTTTTCAGCAGGCTCACCTTGGAGCAGCTGCATGGAATAAAGGCATATTCTTGCATGGAATAAAGGCAGTGATGTCTGTCTGAGAGGCTCAGCAGGGTGGGGGCTGCCTGATCCCATGGCCTTGTAAAGGATGTGTATCACTGCACATGCTGTGGTGGGGAAACTGAGGATGAGCACAAGATAAGAGAGAAGCAGCTGTCAAACTGTGTGGCACAACCATCACCAGCCCTGGGCTCTGGTGTGTTCATGACTCCAGCACCTCAGTGCTTCTCTTCCTCTTTGTTTGTTTGATGCAATAGCTGTAAGTGATGCTTCTCCCTCCTCTCCCTATCCTTTCAGCCTCACTGTGAGTCCTAAACTGAAGGGAAAGGCAGGTTTTGCAGAGACCAGAAAACCTTCAAGCTCAAGCCCAGAGCTTTTTCCACTGGGATGTCTCTCAAAGTAGAGAGATGGGCTCTGGGGAAACTGCAGCAGGGTTCAGGCAGTGCATCACCACATTCCCCTGGCAGTGCTCCCATCTCCCAGGTGTGAAGGAGTGGCACTGTCCCCTCCCTGGTGTTTTGACATCATAGAAAGCCTCACCCTGTGGCAGTGCAGGTACCACACTGTGGCCAGGCAGTCTCACGCTGTGCTGGGTATCCACCAGCAGTGTGAACACAGCACCACTTTGCTGTTAGAGATGCACTAACTAAATTTTGTTTCCTAGATGAGGTTACAGCTGGATCCTGTCTACCTGATGCCTTAGGTTTTAGCTTTTACATTTCTCAAATCCTGCGCTGCCTAGAGTGTAACTCTGAAGTTTTTTGTGTTGTGTTAGCTACTGTTCTCTCATGGTGGTTACACATAACAAACCTCTCTGGGTTTGCTCTTCGAGGACACCTTGGTTGTCCCAGGCCCCACAACACATAAACTAAAGCCTTTGAGAGGAGGAGCAAACTTGGGGTAATTACATCATTAACCGAAATTATAATTGGAGAATTAACCCTGATTTGCCAATGGACCAAACTTATAAAAGTGTGAAGAACTCGAGATCTAGAGTCCCTCTTGGGTGGAGCCCTCAGAGGCTTTACACTCCAAGGTGTACCTTTGAAGGCCCTTGAAATAAATCCCTACTTTTATTCTCTTATCCTTGTCTAGCCTCTGTTTACAGGTAGCCACTTTAAGGCATCATACCCTGCCCCCCATTTTCTTGGGATCGTGTAGTAAAATCTCTCTGCCTTAAGCTGCCATAGCTCCAGTCTCTCAGCAGAGCTTTAACCCACTGCATGAGGGCTGCAGGCAACTGCAAAGTGATCCAGAGGGATGCAGCTGCTGCCCTTCAGTTCCAGCAGTGAGCAGTGACTTCCAGCTGATGCTTTCCTTCCCCACTGGCGATGCGATCCCTTCGTCCCTTCAGAAGGCCTTGAATTCATTTCCGAGGGATTGGGCTCTTCTCATCAGGCTGTCTGTGAACCCCTGACAGTACTAATACTGCAGAGCCAGGCTTGATTAATCATTAGGCTTTTAAAGAAGATTTCCAAGCCCAGCTGCCTGGATTATGTGCAGTCATTGCTGACACTGACACAACAACCTTTAGTAGGAAAGGGACATGGTTGGTGTTCAGCTGTACAAACAAACATTGCTATTTCTTCTCTATGAGACTAAAGTCTGAAGAGGGCCTTTCAATTGCATTGAGTCTGTTTTCAGAACTACAAAGTAATTACCTCATTTAAGGTCAGAAAGGTCTCCCTTCAGTTCTCCAGCAGATATAAAAATCACCCAAATATTTCAATACCTGAATGAGAACGTGATTTGTGGATTCAAACCTGGTCGTGTGTAACAGGTGCAATTCTTTCACTTTTGACCCTTCAGGCTGTAAGTCCCATTCATTTCAAAGATCCTTGTGGAATTTTCAGAATATTCTGTGATCAGTGAAAAGTTCTGTTTGTAGTTTTAATATAAAGATATTTGTTCTTCTGTTGTCACATTCCATTAACACAGCTCAGTGTGTTCATTCCACCACTTGACTGGTCTGAGCTGAACATCTTTCATTTTCTGTGATTGCTGGCAGGCTTCTTCGTACCTCTTAGATTAGCTTAGATTTACCTAAAGTACATTTTTTTAGAGGAAATGAGCTTTTAGTCATGACATAAGCAGGTACATGTCCCATTGGTTTAAGAAGGGAATCCAGAGTCCCCATCTTTGAGATACCCCTGGAATGAATTCTTGGCTTCACCACTGCCTGCTTCTGGGCTCTGAGGAAGTCATTCAAGCTACCATTTCTTGAGTGTGTTTTTGTATCTGATTCCTTGTGGTTTGTATCCTCCAGATATAAAAGAGAGATGTCTGCTGAGCTCTCCTTCTTTGTCTCTTTGCCAAGGTCTGCATATTTATCTTTTCCTTACTCCTTCCTTTTAAACGGGTTACACCGAGTTTAGATGCAGTGATGTCAAACACTATTCAATAAATAATGTGTAATTTGTGGGAGCTCTTGAGCAAGAGAAGACAAATTGGCTTTTGCTGTCTTTGTGAGCTAGAAAATCTCACTCTAATGGCTTTTTTCAAAATAGATATTCAGAGAAGTCAGAGTAAGGAAAAAACTTACTAAATCATGAAACTTCTCTGGCTCCTAATATGGAATATTTTCTTAATAGAGCACTTTCAATTATTTGTCCAAAATCCTTCTAAATACCCTTAGCAATGGATCTTTTGAACTTGCTGTTGGATGACTGCTCGGTATCATACTAGGACTACTTGTAAAGACAAATTGATGTTTCAGTGAAAGTTTATCTTTGCATAATTTAATGTCATTACTCATAGATTTACTACTTCTTGCACAACCCAAAATTCCTCTCCTTTCTTGGTGTTTATAGCCTTCAAGTCTTTGTCATTTCTGGTTGCGTTCTTTTTCTTCGTTGTCTTCGAGCCAAGGTCTGCGGATTTCATTTTCTTAACATCTCCTTTCAAATCAGCCCCCGGATGTTCTTGTTTCTCCTCTGCTACTGCTTTAGCTCCATTTTTGTTTAAGTTAATGAGATGTCTCAAAGGGAATGAAATATCCCTGAGTGTTCTGGAGAGAGGGGGACAGAGTCCTGCAAAACCATTTTAATTCATGGGATTGTGAGAAGGTCAAAATGTGGGAATCAATGTGGGAACTTCCAGATATTCTGTTTATTACAGGATTTCCCATGTGAATAGAACACCTTGTAAACAGAGTTTTTTTTTTCCTCTGTTTCTGGGCAGCCAGCACTCACAGCTTGCAAAGGGTCCTAAAGTACCTGTGCAAATAAATTGTGTAGAGCAAATCTGGTGGGTTGGGTTTGGCAGGGAGGGCTGTGTGAGCCCTGTCACCTGCTGTGTGAGCCCTGTCACCTGCTGTGTGAGCTCAGGCAGGCTCGCTGTCCTCGTGGGCCTGTCTGCAGCTCTGGGGGTGCTTCATCCCAGCTCTGCCATGGGCCACCAGAACCCTTGGGGCAGCCCTCCCTGATCCTCTGCAGTGGTCACTCTGCACGCCTCGAGCCCTGAAGCTCCTTCTTGAGGTTGTTGGAGGGATGGTGACACTCTCACAGGCAGTGACATTTTTGCACTGTTGCATTCCCCAGAGCAGATGCGACCCTCAAAGCCCGTCTGTGACACCACCTAACACCTCTGTACAGAGATGACTTCTGTCTCTTGGTTTCCAGTTGTCATTCCAGCCTTTAAATCTACTTTCTCCTAACTTTCTGATTTCTGATCTAACTTTTTTCACAGTCCTTGTTTCGTTTTAGTTTATGACCCTGCTATTCTTTGTTAACAAACCCTTCATTTTTGCTGGAGCAGTGATGAAGCAGTTAGGTAAAAAGTGGACAAACATACTTCCATATAATATTCCAGTAAGCTGAGTGTGCAAACTTGATGTAGTGCCAAAAAAGCATATTTTGTTTACTGTCATTCAGCCTGCTTTGGCTTTGGTTGATTTTGTTCCCGTCGAGATCCAAGCAAATTAATTCTGTGAGTAATGTTTCCTGAGAGGCTCTGTCAAATGCTTGTGTTTTCAGATACATCATGTATACTATATTCCCTACAGCCACTAATTTTACAGTTCTGTAAAAGATACTGAGGTTTTTCTGGCAGTCTCTACTCTTTAGAAGCTAGCTGAAAATTTTGTTGCATCATTCTGTAGATTAGAGCTGACTGACTGTGGTCTGCAAACCCCGGTCTTGTGTTTCATGTGGTCTGCAGAGAATTGTCTGGTCACAAAGTGCAGTCTCTTCCCTTGGACACTAAATGTCATTATAGGCACTTAGAGTACATTAAACACATTTCTAAATACCAGTCATGTGTATAAGCTGCTCTTCTGTTTGCCACAGGACTATGATCACGAATAAAAGGAAAGTAATGTATATAATAGAATGAAGAAAGGGTGTTGTGTCTTAATTAGTTTGCATTAAGCTGTTGACCTCCCTCCAGAGCAGAATGTATTCTCTGGTAAGAAAGCTCAGCATATCTTTGGCCTTTGGAGATGTGCACAGGGAGCTACAAAGGATTTCCACACCTTTTATATCCACTGCTTTTGCTGGGAATCTTTGCAGTTCTCTTTATGCACAAAGGAACTTCTCCATCTGTGTGTTGCCAGCCTTACATATTCCTCCTTGGGTACCAGAGAGTAGAGAAAGTTGTAACACCACTGTCCTGGCCTCTGGGTGGCTGGTCTGGAGTCCCCTCCCTCCTCGAGCTCTCCTTGCAGCACTTCTCCTGGTGTTCCCTGGTGAGATCCCATCCTTGTCCTGGTGATTGGTGCTTCCTCTTTGATGTTAGACTTCCTGTTTTGATCTGTTCCAGTTTGTTGCCAAACAGAGCCAACCAGAGCAATCACCAGTGCAGCTCCACAGCCTGTGCTTTGCAGGTGTGGAAGTGCATTTGCACTCGCAGGGTTTCAGGTATTTGTGGGTTTTCCTGCCCTGTTGTTTCTTGTCCCTGTCCTGTGCCATCACTCCCTTCCTGCCACGGGCCCTGTGCATCTTTCTGCTCCTTTGCCTCCCGTGTCTGTGGTTTTGCACCCCTGGTTTTCCCCAAAAGCCAGGTTGTTCCCTTAATCTGTCTGTGCTAGGGCTCCAGAGTCTCCTCCCTTTTGTGAGAGGCCCACAGCTCATTTTGTCCCCTTCTTGTGCCCTCCACTTATCATGGAGAGGATCTTTTATCCTCCCAAATACTTGCTTGCCTCATACCATTTTCCTCTTTCCTTTTCTATCACAGACACTGGAGTGAAGCCTTGCGAGGAGTCAGTGTTATGATCCCTAGATTTGTCATTTCAGATGCTGCAAGTTTTACTTTCTCATACCTTTCTACATGGTCTGTACTTTCAGAATGTGCTCAAACCTTTGTCATCTTGACCAAAATTGCTCTCTGAATTCTCATATTGCAGAACATAAATACTCTTTATTTTCTTCCCTCCTCTGATATTCATACTTACATTTAGTGTTTTATTCTCTTTCACCCAAGTGGGACTGGGGTTTTTTGCGAGGTCTATCTCCTGCAAATGAGTAAAATGAGATTTGTTTTACTTTGTAACCCTTCATTTTCTACATTAAATATTGTCACAAAACTGGCAGTGAAGCTCAGTCTTGATGTTAGCTCTTTAAATCTCTGTTTAGGACAAACATCAGTATGTTATTGACCTGGGAAAACTGTTGTAAAAACAAATTAGATAAGCAAAATAAAATCTTATATCATGATGATAAATTCTGGGGCAAAGAGAACTATTTCTTAGCATATCTTTGTCTTGCATTACTACAAGCACTGCACAAATTCTTTCACAAGTGAAAGCAGATAAGAGAGCCACATAAAGAATATCTTTAGATGGCTCTGACCCAGTTAGCTCTCCTCAGCCAGGAACCAGAATGCCTTTGTCTTATTTTTTGCTGGCCTGTGTTTTTCTGAGCGAATTTTTCACCTGCTGGTATCTCTAATTTTATAGTATTGCTCCTATTACTGCAATCCTAAGAGATTTATCTGGTGCATATTAGTGTTCTCTCCTGTTGAACTTTTAACCCCTGCTGAATTCCCACTGATGGAAAGAGCCCCTGCTTCCCTGGGCTTCATTTGGCTACCAGCTGCCCCATTTGCTTAAGCTCCAGGATAGAAAGAAATTGTCCTTACTGCTGTTTCTGCACTGACAAGTGAATTTTCCTACTTGTTTGATTATACACCGTTTTCCCCTTCTCCTCAACTCTCTCTGCTCTGTGCACATATTTCACTGAGCTGTGACTTGCAAGGAGTCAATGAAGTAGGGAGATATTGGGTAGCCCTTCCAGCTGGCTGAAGCCACAGAGGAGGATGTTGTAGTGAGGGTGTGTGATGATGTGGGAAGGACAGAGAAGCAGATCATCAATAAGATGATCTCAAAGCAAAAGGACCTTGGTTTTGTTTCTGTGCTACCTCATCCTCGTGCCCCTGTAACCATCACATCAGTCAGGATTTGGGGAAGGGGGTAAGTGATGCTTTCCAAAGTGCTCCTGACTCTGATCAAGCAGCTGCTGGGTCTCCACTGTCTAAAAGCTGATCTGGAACCTTCCAGTGTCAGACACAGCCAAGCTGGCTGAGGAAAGGAGGAGAAGGTCACACCCTGGCTTTGGATCAGGCAAACAGGGAGTTAAACAACCTGGCTCATGGAATGTCCTAGATTTGTTTGAGCAGCACTGAGAAAATTCCCTCTGTTAACAAGATGGACTGCACTCACCCAGCCACCTTGGGCCAGCAGAGGAGAGCAGCGTGCTCTGCCAGTGCAGCTGGTGGGCTCTGCCCTCTCTTGTTGTGAGCCCTGCCTTGGAGCTCTCCCAGGATTAAATTGCTGGCACTCGTTGCATCAGCAATGAGCCAGAGGGGAAAGTCCAGGTTGTCTCTGCTTTGTGCTGCTTTGTTTAGATCACCTGAGCTCCCTCCCTCCAGGCTCTACCTTTTTGGTCTAAAGTTGGAGACTTTGCATCTTGCATTTTGCTGTCCTTGCGCTCAGTTATTTTGTCCTTCCTCCTGCTGAGGTAGGTGAGGGTTGAAGAGAAGCATCCCATTCTCCACATGGGTCACTTCATGTCATCAGGACCTGTGGTGATAAGATGGGCTATCAGAAATGATCCTGCCTTTCAGCTGCCTATTAAGAAATGTTGGTGTGAGTGTGCACGTCTGGGATTTTAGAGAGAACAGGCACATGCTTGGAGCCAGGCCACCTTGGGGAGGGAGCTCATCAGCTGTGAAAGCCCCAGAGGGTCAGTCCAGATCCCCCTGATGCTTTTCTTGGTCTTAAAATCAAGAGCCAAACATGGTTAGAGGGGGAAAAAGAGATTTTACCTTGGTATTTATTTTAAGGATCCTTGGTGGTGCACTCTGTCCAGGTGGAGCACGCTGGAATGCACATCCAAATGCACACCCACAATAGTTCGGGTATCTCATTATAGGCTTTACCAATTAACATATCTATCAAAGATTCCCCAATGAGAGGCTGAGTGAACCCCCCTCCCCGAGGACCTTTCCCCCCCTGGCCAGGCCTAGCTCAGGTTACAAAATGTGTTCCAGAGAAGGCCTCGGTGTCTGAGGCTTCTGAGATGTTTGGTCTCCTGGCTTAAGGGAATATTGGGTCTGTGCTGGTTCTCAAAGCTGAAGAATGAGAAGTGTGTGGGCTAAAAGGCCCTTGAGAATACATAAAAGCTATATCAAAGAGTATATAGAGGGGGTATATATAAAAAGCAAAAAAAAGCATCATGGCATCACCCCAACACAGAATTTTTGCCAGTGGGTGCCACCAAAGCACATCCTGAAGCTGGTGAGACAGTTGATGTGGATGCCTACTTGCACAGAAGGCATTTCAGAAAATGAGACCCCAGAGCATCAGTTCCCAGCCTCCCTGGCTGTCCTTGGGAAGTGAGACCTCACACCTGAGACACCACAGAGCCTCTTCCTTTAACCTAGGAAAGACATGAGCAACGTTTCAGCTGAAAACAAAGTAAACTTTGACCCAAAGCCAAACCTCTTTTTCAGAGTTCTGTGCAGGATTCCTCAGCTTGCCACGGGAAATGGCACTCCTCTGCCAAATGCCCCAAATTTGGTGGCACTGCAGGTTGTCCCCCTTTAGTGTGCAAATGACACATAATGATCTTCCCTGGCTCATTTTTACCCCCATCTGGAAGTCATAATGACTTTTAATCCATCTTCTTGCTTCCTTTGGTGACTGAGTGTCCAGAACACTCCATCTTGGAGAGGTTAAAGAGAAACCAAATAACTGAGCTTTACCCCTTTTTAATCTCCTTCCAACCCAGGAGCAGCAGTTTCCAAACCACAGTGGCTAGCTGTATGACTCTGTCCAATTCCAGAATCTGAAGGTCCCAAATTAAATGGATTTACTATAAATTTATGACTGACAGCTGCATCTTTTATGCTCTGAGTATCTTCTGTCCTTTTTGTACAAGCTGTGAGGTGCATGTACCTGAGACTGATTAAACGTTGGAATGCTCCTCCTGCCCACCTCAGAGAATGTCATTTGTCTTCTCCACACCCAGATTCTTGCAGGCTTTGAAGAGCAGGCTTCAGAAGGAGAAGGTCAATGCACTTACCTGCAAACTACTGTTTTCATCTGTACATCAAAAAATGTGTACATCAACACATAAGTTGTATGTGTAACAGGCTTCATGTGCAGCTTCGTGTATTTCCCACTTACAATAACCCAAAATAACAGGTTCTAAGCATGCATTAAGAGAAATATTTTCTAGTTTTAACCATTACTCCAGACTGCACAACAAGCCTTGACCCTGAGGACTGTTGTCCTCTTGGGAACAGGAGGGAGAAGGGAAGTGCGCTGGGCAGAATCCCAGTCCTCAGGGCATTGCTTAATGCACATCCACCCCTGTGCTCGGCCCAGTCATAAACAAACAGCGAGGTCTGAGTGTGCTTTGCACTGTTTGGGTCTAAATGCATTTCCTGGCTGCTTCCAAGTGCTGTGCCTGAAGGCATGCTGTCCTTTCCTGGGGAGGAAATCAGGGATAATGGGGGACCAGAAGGCTGGGGCATGGCGCACTGCGATTTAGTCAGAGCCCAGTGATTGAGCCTCGTGTGCTGGATCCAGGCTGCTCCTCCATCCTGTCCTGATTGCAGCTTCGTGTGCTGGATCCAGGCTGCTCCTCCATCCTGTCCTGATTGCAGCTTCGTGTGCTGGATCCAGGCTGCTCCTCCATCCTGTCCTGATGCAAGCCTGTTGTGCTGTCGCCAGGATGCTCCATCCTGTCCTGATTGCAGCCTCGTGTGCTGGATCCAGGCTGCTCCTCCATCCTGTCCTGATTGCAGCCCCGTGTGCTGGATCCAGGCTGCTCCTCCATCCTGTCCTGATTGCAGCCCTGTGTGCTGGATCCAGGCTGCTCCTCCATCCTGTCCTGATTGCAGCCCCGTGGCTGGATCCAGGCTGCTCCTCCATCCTGTCCTGATTGCAGCCCCGTGGCTGGATCCAGGCTGCTCCTCCATCCTGTCCTGATTGCAGCCCCGTGGCTGGATCCAGGCTGCTCCTCCATCCTGTCCTGATTGCAGCCTCGTGGCTGGAGGGTGCTCAGCTTCCTCCAGCTGCAGCAGCAAAACCACTTGTGCTTGTTTTGGTCTCGCTTATCCTGTTGCTGATTTCATCCTTACACCAGCAGATAAACCTGGAGCAAAAGATCCCATCTGCAGCCTGGGCAGCACAGAGATCTTCCCTGGGAATGGGTCATTGTGTAATTTCAAACAAGGTGACTTTATCTGAGCCTAATTCGCTTTCCAATCTCATTTCTGCTTTGCATACTCTGGGGATGAATCTGTGCTCCCTTTCCCGCCCTGGTTTAAAACTTCTCTGATCTTATTTTAGGAGAATTTTTTTGCTAAGCCCTGAATAAAAAAAGGGTTGATTTCCTAGTGCAGAAGAAAAAAAGCACAACACTTCTGCAGCATATTCCCAAAAGACTCAAAAGAGAACTCCTTGGGTTTGGAAGCTGATTTGGACAAAGGAGATAGAGTAAAAAACTAGTAGTATTTAACAAATAAAATGGTGAGTGAAATATTAGGAAACATTCTAATTGTGAAGCTGCCTGGCTTGTAGAAGAGGCTTGGAAATTGAACAGTGGAATCTGTATAATATATATAATATACATAATATATATTTTTTATATATATATTTTATACATATAGATATATATATAAAATATCCGTATAATGTGAGGACAGTAAAAGTGTTGCAGGGGAGATTATGCTGTAGAGCCCAGCCCTGTTCCTTCAGTTGCCTCTGTTACAATTTTTCTGACTTTCCTGCCTGTGCTATTGGTAACTTTGCTTCTGCCAAGATGAGAAGTACGTGTCTCTGTGTGGTGTTAACCATCAAATGAGAAAAAGGGGGTTTTTTCAAGGCTAGGGGTGAAAAAAAATGGGTAAATCTCTTTGTTTCTCTGATCATCTCTGAAGGCATTTTACCTCCCCTAGCTCTGCCTCATTCTCCCCTACTCTTTGTCAACAATAGGAACAGAAATCTTAGTTTTATATATAGCATTTGTGGGGCCTCTGTGCTCGGCAGCACATTCTCTTGTGGTTTTGGGGCTGGAAAACAATGGCTAATGGGGTTTTGTGGCATGCTTTTCTATCCTTGGCTGCCGGTTAATACTTGCAAAACATCAAACTGAAGTGAGCTCTGCAAATCTTGGGTCATGATGACTGTAGAGCCTGGGCTGAAACACGAGGGACACTGCGGCTAAATTGATTAGAGGCACTAAGAAATTTTCCTAATGAAGGTGGGGCTTTTTAAATTTCGTACCACGAGACATAAGAGTCTTCTTGGCCTATACATGTGTTGCTGAGAGAGAGTTCACAACATCTTCTCTGGCTCCAAAGTGGTCTTTTTAAAACACACAGGTAGCATTGCTGATTTAAAATGCAACAAACCTACATCAGGGGCTCTGCACCAGACAAGTGTCATTGTTCCATTGCAAGGAATCTGAAATTTTGGAGGGTTTTGCCCCAGCTGTGAACAAAGCTCAGAGCTGCAGCTGTAAGCTTGCAGCAGTTGTCTGTGGCTCTGCAATCTGGGCAGCCCTGGAGTGAACATAACCCCAGATTATTGGATGTACACGTGTGTTCTGCATACTTGATGATCTATGACCTCAAGATGTTTGAAAAAGTATAAGCCTTTAATATTAATTGGTCAGTTCAGATGGGTCATGCAACTGAGGGAAGGACAATTATTGATAATTAAAAATCGGGTTATGGAAATTACATAAACTAGGTTTTAAAAGTGTTTAGGCAATAAAATGTTCGTATAGGCAAGGTATTAATTAACAGTGAAATGCTGGGCTGGACTCTGCTCTCAGTTGGTAACTCCACTCTAGTTTAAAAAAGTCATAATTGTGAGAAAATGGTGTGAGGGCACGGAGGCTTGAGGCTCACACATCTCATTTCACTGCACACATGTCATTAATAGACTGTGAAGCTGTGAATTGCACTGATGAATACCTGAGAGCAACTTTCTTCTCACATGGCACCGAGGCACTTGAAATTCCCTGGAATGCTCTGCCAGTGGCCTCAGGGTTAAGGCAGGAGGAAGCTGATGGCAGGTTATATTTAGCCCAGGTCCTTGACTCCAGGTCTCACTGCCCTGCTGCTGCAGCTGGACCCATCTCCAACGACCTTCAGCTCACATTGAAGGACGGATTTAATTCTTGGGACCTTTGTAAACAGGAATTGGGCGTGGATGGATTCTGGAGTGCTACGATGGATGTTGTTTGCACACTTAGTCTAATCTGCATATCCTGCTAAATCCTGTGGTTTTACCTTGAGTTTCACAGTAGTTGATTATTTTGTGACAGCCCAGTCTTCTGCAGTTCAGTTGCTTTCAGCTTTAGTTTTAAAAACATTGACATTCTAGCCTGCATAGTTTCTGTAGTGAAGTCTGAAAATGTGTAGTAAAGCCTCAGAAATGATAAATCAAACAAAAACCTCTATGAACACAGTTCTGCTGTTCTTACTAGGCCCTTTTAAGGCAAATCCAGGATTTGTGTATTTACGTGCTGTTAGTTTCAGTGTGTCCTGGCTTGAAACAGATTCACAGTTCTTGGGGAAAAAAAGTCATTTGGAAAGAGCAACCAGCAGTATACAAGAAAGTGCAAAATGTAGTGTGGAAGAGCTGATTTATGATTTACAAATTTTTTAAAATTTGCTTGCAAAGGAACAAAATAGGGGACACATTACAAGGAAAGGTTGGTTTGTTTATCCTTACCCATTAATGATGCTGGAAGCAGTGCTGCTGAAAACTGCAGGAGCTGTGCTGGGGTGTTTTTATTAAACAGAAGTCAGCCTTTGGGAGGGAACTGAAGTGTAGATGTCCTACAGGCATCTCTCCTTTCTAGACACTGTCACATAAAGTAGACTGGCAGGAACGTGCTGTTTCTCTCACCCTGAGACAATGCACTGCACATTTCGCTCCTCATTTTGCATTCCCAAAGACTAAAAAGTCTTCCCAGCTGCCCCTGCCAAATAGAGGTCTTAAAAACCATGCTCAGTTAAGCTGGAATGTCTGAGTGATGTATGTGTCTCAGATTGAGAGGCTGGGGAGTGGAGTGAGATGGGGAGGCCAAAGCCTTCACGCTGTGTTGTTTCTGCACCATTCACCTCATTCCACGCTGGCCCCCGCTGGAAGGGAAGGGTGAGCGCCACAGGTGGGACCTGATCCCGGGAAACTATTACCAATACTCAAGGCACACCATGGCCAGGCTTGTGTGGATGCTGAAAAGCTTTGAGCACAGAAATCCTCCAGCTTTCTGCAGTATTCTGTGAGACTGTAACATTTCGTGGGAGCTCTGTCTTTCCCATACAAGCTATTCAAAACAATATTATAGTTTTCTGTAAACTATTCTGCACCTGCAGTTGTTTGTAGGATTGTTATGATCCTGACTAGAGAAATATTTTGAAATGGCTGTTGTAGGATTTGACCAATCACCCTGGGAGGTGGGTGACAGAGGTCCAATGACCTTATACCATGCCAGAGCACTAAAGTATAAAAGAGGTGATAAATAATTAATAAAAGGCTTCTTCTCCCTACTTCGTGGACCAAGTCCATGTTCCTTCTCCCTCCCTCCTCGTGATAACAGCAACAGGCTTGCATGAGTTTCTCTGGACCTGCTTCACAGCCTGTGCATCCTGAAATCTTCCTGGGGGTTACATAAATCCCATCGCTCGCCGCTTGTGGCGGAGCGGAACTGCAGCAGACGCGCTCCTGCCTCGCTCCCTCAGGATCCTGCTGGGAGAGGGAGAGGCTCTGAGTGCCTTTCTGCACTTCTCCTGCTCCTTCCTTCCTTCCACCCAGGCCTGCTGGTGGCTGCTGGCAGCCTGGCTGGCGTGTCAGTGTCAGGAGAATGGGGCAGAGCCTTCCTGGGCGCACGAGAGGAACGCGGGCTCTCAAACGCTGCTGCGTGCAGACCATGGGTGAGCCACTGAGATGCTCCCTGCTGCCTGCACCTCTGCAGGGTGAGGAGGGAACTGGAAGCTCTTTGTGCTGGCTCTGATGGCAGACAGGTGGATTGGGCATTGTGCAAAGCCTCCAAAACGCAGTGGGTCTTCCTGTCCATAACCGCTCTCCTTTCTTGACTGTGCTCTTTCTGCATCCTAATGCCAGGAGTAAGGACAACTCTTGTTTTAATTTTAAAAAAAATTTGTTTATTACAAGAAAAATCAATTGGAAAAATAACAGAGTCCGAATTCTTAAATTTAAATAACAGAAAAACCCCGAGATCGCAGGGTCGGAGACTCTGGGTGCCAAACTGGCTCTGTGCCCACGGCAGAAATCTTCAGTGCTGGGTTAACCTCAGCTAATCTGAGGCAAAATTCTCTTAAAATAAAATAAAATAAAAGGTCTTTGAACAGAGATAGGCCCTTTCCCCCCCACTTACCCAGTGCCGGGGGAGCAGCAGATGTTTTCAGGAACTCGGCCAGAAGGAAAAGGGGTGGGCCCCTGTAAGGGTCAGTCCTTTACACCCCCTTGGCCCTTTCCAGAATTCCCACTGCCCAGCCCCATGGCCCAGCATGATTGGTGGGGTTTGAGGTACATCAAAAGTTTCTTTCACCAATGGATCATTTGCTGGGGCGGGATGTGGATTTACAGAGAGCAATGGAAACTTTATAATTTAAAAGGTATTTAACAATTAACTGTCTTAACAACTTTAATAACTATTAACTTGGTCATAAGATGATTTTTATATGCAAAAGCCAATAACCTAATTTCATATATGACACTAATAAGTATATGCTGCTGTTGTAGCGAGGACGGAGAGAAAACCAACAGAGATTCAGGTCCAGGAAGAAAGGAGAAGCAGCCTCTTTATTTAATTATATACAGCTCATTTTATACCTTAGTGTTCTTACATGGTGTAAGGTCATTGGACCTCTGGTCATCCACCTCCCAGGGTGATTGGTCAGTTCTCACAACACCCATTCCAAAATATTTCTCTGGTCAGTATCACAACAATCCTACAAACAACTGCAGGTGTGAGATAGCAAAGGTGATTTACCAAAGCCATATCATTGTTTTTAATAGTTTGCATGGGAAAGGCAGAGCTCTCACAAAATGCTGCAGCCTCACAAAATGCTGCAGAAAGCTGGGAAGTTTCTCTGCTAAAGCTTTTTAGCATCCATAAGTATACCCAGATTGGCTATACTGATGATAATCCACTAGAAGCCCAAAGCCTACAGTGATGGAAATTTACTTCTCCTTTCAGTGTACCGAGATATAAGCAAATAATTACGTTTTTAATATTTGGTAGTGCCACACGGAAAAATGATATCCATAAATTTCCCAACACCAAAATCATATGGAACCCACTTAATTACTAACAAGTAAACAATGATTCTTCCTCCTTAAAATACCCAAACACGTTCATAATTAGCTAATTAAACTACCACATGAATGATTATTCAATATAAAAGAGCGATGGAGGGGTGGGCAGAGGAGGAAAAGCAGTGAAATCATTACCCGCAGACACATTTCTTTCTCCAAGGAAGCCACTGAATCATTACAGGAGAGATGATGAGTGGAAAATAATAAGAACAGCAGCAATAATTAACTTGCAGGCAATAATTAACTCCCCAATATCTGCAGCCTGGAGCCAAGCAGTGTTTGCTTAGCCCAGAGAAGACCACATGTGAGAAGACTCTCACCTGTTTCTCAGCACTTTCTCCTCTCTCCTTCTTCTTGTGACTTGAGAAATCCTCGAGGTTACAAAAGATCTTAATGTTTTGGTTAGAGAGGCCAATTAGGCAACTACAATTGGATTAAAAAAAAATTAAAAAGGTCCTCTCTCCCTGGTGGTTGGGTGTCAGTGCTGGGTTTTTAATGGCACTGCTGCTAACATCCATGCAAACTCCTGCTGGTGTATAATTCCATACAGACAAATCAGTTCCTTCAGGTAAGGTTGACATACCCAAACAAGAGTGTTTTGAAAGGAGCTCCATTGGCTTAAAAAAATAAAGTTATAGAATCATGGAGAGGTTTGGTTGTAAGGAACCTGAAAGATCATCTCATTCCAACCCCCCCACCATGGGCAGGGAAAGCTTCCACTAGACCAGGCTGTTCAGAGCCCCATCCAGCCTGTCCTTGAACACTTCCAGGGATGGGGCATCCACAGCTTCTCTGGGCATCCTGTGTCTCACCACCCACACAGTAAAGAGTTTCTTCAAATATCTAATCTAAACCTGCCCTCTTTCAGTTTAAATCCAGGACCCCTTGTCCTGTCACTATGTGCTCCTGTAAAAAGGGCCTCTCCAGTGCTCTTGTACACCCACGTTGTGCAGGCTGAATTTATATTTCCAAAAGCACACCAAAGATAATTGGCATTCCTTAATTTCTGCATCTTTTCAGTGCTTCCACTGCCTCTTGTCACTCTTGTACCTGAGCCTTGCCTTTCAGCTGCAAGGCAGTAGAGTTCCTCTTCCCCTGCAGGGATCAGGCTGAGGGGATTTCAGTGCCTTCCCCCCATACTCTGCCCCATGCAGCAAATATCCCATGTAGATATTCTGGTTATTTAATGTTTGTGTTATTTTCTGCCTTTAGTTTGTTTTTGTTTTGGTTTTCTTTTAGCTGAATAACAGTTAAAAAGCAACAAGACTAAAAAGGCTATTTGTTAACCAGGGAGAGAAAAAAAAGTTGGAAATACTGTCCAACAGGATGAAAAATGAAGTTGCCTACTGGGTTATGGAGACAAATGTCCTTTAGTAATTGTATGAGTCAGATTAATTCTTTTCCAGTGTTGTAAATCAGTATGCTTAAACCTTTTTCCTTTAGCAGATTGGTGAACAACATGGATCTGTCAGTTGTCTTTCCTCCCTTATACCTGAACAATTTTTACAAGGCTCTTTTGTATTTTGGGTTTGGAGACGCTGTTTTCGTGATCACTTGTGCTGTAATAAAGTGGTGACGTTCCTGAACAAGCACTGCAGAGCTGAGGAATGAGTTTTGTGCCCTTCAGATTCTGTTTTCAGAGAGAACTGTGTGCAGTGTCTGGGCCTTGATAACTTGGACTGGGCAATAAATTGAAGTGATATCTTAATCGCTCTGTGTTTCAGCCTTTCTGCCATGTCACTGAGATGTTTGTGCTGTTGGAAGGGGAATTCTTGTCCAGAGGCTGCTTAACAAGAAAACTGCTTAGTGGCTAAGGGTAAAAAAGGAGGAAAAACAGAAATGAAGCATAGGGAGAGGGACTAGACCTGAGGGATCCCTGCAGAATTGATCAGCGTTGCCCAGGAGCAGCTTCTGGGCAGGTAGGTGAACAACTGGACTGAGGACCAAGTGAACCAATTTTGGACAGCTCCTGGCAATTAGACAGGAGGGGGAATTGAAAAGAATAAGATGCATATCTGCCACAAAGACAATTAACTGTAAAATTTTGTGTACAAGGTACAAAGTTCCTTGCTTACTTGGAAAAGATAACTCTCGTTTTTCTGTGAAAGAGAAAGAGCTGCTGAATAGCTGAGGAAATGTTGGTAGGTGCTTTGGTACAGACAGGGAACCCAGAATTTGGACAGGTGGCTTTTAAAATATTGGCTCTGATTCACTGTTGTGCCTTTTGCAGGACTAACAAAAGCATGGGGAATGTGGCTGTGGGATTTTGGGGGTTTTCTGGCAATTTCCAGGGAGTCATTTTGTCCCTAATACAGGCTGGAAGTTCAGCAGCTCTTGCCTCCAAAGGTCTGGAGCACCACCTGGGAACAGTGTGCTGTCAGTGTACCCTCTGTCCATAACCCTTGAGGAGCAGCAGCATGATTTCATCCCATCATTTCTCTGCCAGTGGGGAGAAGGGAGGAGGCAGAAGTGAGCTGTGGGCTCAGCACCAGGGTCCCTGAGTGCTGGTGAGGATGAGACAGGGTACCACTGATCCTCAGACCATTTGTTTTCCCCCCAGGCCACATCTGGCTTTGCACCTCATGCTTTCCTGGTGCTGTCTTGTTTGGATTTCTCTTGCCTCACTGTCAGCTTCTGCTGACTCCCAAGGAACACATTTTTTGTGTAAGCTTCCATTAAAACAAAAAAAAATAGCCTAGGGATTAAAAACATCATTACTACAGGGTGCTTGCAGTGTTTTATCAGGAGCTTGGGAACTCTGTCAGAGTGTGACAGAAGTAAAAAAGAAAAGGTATCTAAATAGGGGTGATAAAGTGGGATGAAAATGGGAGAAGTCACAGGTAGGAGGACAAGAGACAAAAGCCATCAAGCGCGAGGAAGAAAAACAAAGGAGAATCGAAGTAACAAGCAATTAATTTGTAAAACAGTTTCCAAGTTAAGCTCTGTTTCTGTGCCTGTGCTTGCTGCAGTGCTCCATGTTGTCCTGTATCCACAGTGAGGGTCCCTGGGGACAGCAAACCATCTCCCTAAAATAGGCATCTGTCCCGTGTGCGTTGCAGAATGCCATTGTCCTCTCTCCTGCCAAGCTGCCTTGACTCAGTCCCTGTGGTAAACTGCCTTCAGGCCCTTCAAAACCACCTTCAGCTGTCAAGTGCCTCCAGGAGAAGCTGGCCAAAGAGCTTTTTTTAAAATTTATTTTGCATCTTCTTTACCTTTCTTAAGTATTCGAGTTCAAATCTCCTTGCTTATATTCACCACATCTCATTTCTCTTCCCTTTTTCCCTCCTGCCTTTGTAGCTTTGTTATTCCTGGGTAAGTTTCATAGCCAAGCAATCTTTCTTAGTTGTTGTTTTTAACCCATGAAAAAATGTACTCACTCCTTAGAGGGGAATCCTCGGGCTAAATTGGTTTCACCACCATTCATTGCCCACCACTGAACCCGGTGCTGTGATCCTCTGCTTCACCTTGAGACAGCTTGGCTTCTTTCTGTGTGCTCTTTTGAAAGCTGGCTGATGTGCTGACTGAGGGCTAAATGCTGTAATGAGAGAGGGAGAGGAGAAAAAAATGTTGTTTTTTGGGTATAGGATGTCCTTTTCCTTCAGTGATTAGAGGCAGATGTCAACACTTCAAAATAAGCAGCAAAAGTCATTATTTGGTGCGCAGATGGCTTTCCTCATGTACTGAAGGAGTCTTAGGGGCATTTGGGAGTTAGGTATTTTTGAGGAAATTGTGAGGTATGGAAAGGTTGGCTGCTTTTAGGGTTAAACTCAGACATTCACCATGAAAAGGAAGGTACCATGAGCTTAAATTGGTATAACTGAGAGAAGACCTACAAGTGGCCCAGCAAAAAAAAAAAAGGAATGTGAATTCTTTCTTCCCATGCCCTGGAAGTCTGCTTCTCATCCTGCTTTGGTTTATATTTTCATCCTCCCTCCCTCTTTATTTGCCTGTATCATTTCTGTTTATCATTCCCTGTCCATTCCAGTTTTAACATCCCAAGTTAACACAGCACAATGTAAATACCATGCACCACTCTCTTACCTAGTAAACAAGTGTACATGTTAAATATGAGAACGTGATTAAGCAACTCTGAACACATCCTGTGTCCTAGATCCTGTGTGACTCATATGTCATGGCAGTTAATCAGCTATTATTGAGTAAAGCAGGAAAAAGGATAATACCAAAAAAGAGGGGGCTTGGTTGATTTTTATTTTCTCTTTTTTTTAAAATAGTACAGGAATTCTTTTCCATTAATAAAAGAAAGGAGATTTTTAGTGCTGCCTCCATTTAAAGATCTGGGAATGCTCTGTGTGTTCCTTGCAGGCAGATTGGGAGTATACAGAGGGATTAAGCAACTCTCCACAGGAATGCAGGCATGCTGAGCAGAGATACAGATTTTAAATGAGGCAAAGCCACTGAAGAGCTCAGGGTACAAAGTAAAGGAAGCCTCAGCAGTCAAATAAAAAGTGCAGAACATGGGAATCTCTCTGATCGAGGTAGACCTTATTTACCTAGCAGAAATTAGTCAAAAACAGAGAGAGTGGCACTTCTAATTCATGAGGGGAAAACTGTTGGGATGTTAATATCACATCATATTAAATGGTTCTGAAAGGAAGGTTTCCTAAGGAGACTTGGGATTTTGGGTTACAGAGCAGTACAGATGATGCAGTGCATTTTCAGGTTTCTCTCAGAGGTGGAAAAACTCAGAGGCTAGATATAGGAGAAGATATTTATGTATTTAATATCCATTAAAATACATTGATGCTCATAGGCTTGTATATATGACAGCACTTTTTTTTTTCTCTCCTCCTAAATAGACTGAAAGTCAAAGAGTGAAAGTCAGAAATTCATAGTACCTGTTATTCTTGGGTTCTTTTTTACCTAAACACCAGCATGTTCTTAAACAGTTCAGAATAACTGCTAAAGCTGCAGTATTTCTCTCTGAAATTACTGCCTGGTAAAATGCAGACCCATAAAAATTATTTTAGAATGCTGTAAAAGCTCCTCTTGGGAGAGTGCAGAGCAGGAGTCCTGGTGCAGGGAAGGGTATTGTGGGCACAGCTGGGGCTGGAACAACACCACATCCCCCTTTCTGGGGCTCCACGAGTCTTTTTGGTTATTAGAACCCTGATTTCCTCCTCAGGAAGGTTTTCCTTGCTCTCACTGCAATGCTCTGGAGCAACACCAGCCCTGCCCAATTTGTACCAGCAGGGATTTCTGAGCAGTGTGGGGAGTTTACACGAGGTAATAATGCTCACTGTCAATAGAAAGCCAATATCCTCTCTTTTTCCTTATGGCCTGCTCAGAATTTGATCTCCAATCTCCATTTTCATCAATCTACCCCCAGCATGAATTCTTTTGATTGCCTCGAAGGAGGAGTGCTGTGGCACTGAGCTGTGCTGTGCCTGTTTTACAAGAGACACCTGCAGATGGACACCTTGTTATGCACTCACTGGGTGCACCACCTTTTTAGATAATAGTTTTTTGTCCTGTGTTTCAAAGAGCTGAGGCCTTCTGCATTACTCTGTCGCAGTCCTGGAGAGTCCATCCTGTCTGATGCTGTTTTACTCGAACTGAATCACAATTCTGTGAGGGAAGTTTTGGTTCTGCAGGGAAAAAAACGTGCAGAAACAGGTAGGAGGAGCAGCAGGTTGATGCACAGGGTGTAACAACTTCATTGGGACGCTGGCAACTGATCCAAGTCAGGTTTTATGGAGAACAGGAGAGTTGTGTTGTTTAGATGAGTATTGCAACTCTCTCTCTGGTGAGAGAAGCTGTCCCTGCTGTGCAAGGCAGCCTCTGCACCCCAGTCCCCAAGCAGCTGTGGGTTAAACAGCACAGAGCTTTTAGCAAATGGCACTTCATACCAGCTGCAATGCAATGAATTCATGCTGTGGTGTATCACATGTGAGCATGTCACAACAAAAGGCTGCTGAGCTGTTGTTGATAACTCCTTGTTCAGGCAATTTTCATGCTGAGAGAGAATTTTGGTGCTTCTGGCCCCCATTGGCGCTGCAGTTGCATTTTTGAGGTCCTGGTGTCATTTTGATGTTACAGAGCAAATGTCACCAAATAATAGTTATGCTCCTAGGGCACTGCTTGCAAAAGTGAGCCAAAAACCATCCTTCTGGGTAAAGAAGTTTCTTTGGCACCTCACAAACATTGCCTGGTATGTACACTGGTGTGGAATAGCAAAGCATCCCCCCAGGATTCCACCATCCCTCTCCTGGTTTTGTCATGAGGTGCTAATCAGGTAGGTCCCATTTCCAAACTTGTGTGTCTGCTTTTGTTTTGGAGATGGAGATCCAGACACCTGCACTTGCAGCTGAACCTCTGGAAATCCCTGTACACAAAAAGAAAATTGGAGTGCAAAACAAAGCAACAAGACACAAAATGTTAGAGAGAGATGGCAGAAACGTGAGGCAGGAGGTGGAGTCTCAGCAGCAGAGAGGGGCAGAGACAGCAGCAGCTCGGTTTTCATCCACCAGGAATTAATCAAAGATCTCTAAACATTTAGACAAGGTCTTTTCATGCTTGTCAGAGGTTTGTCTTCTGTAAATTGCTATTAGCTTGTTAGCTGGTTAAATCAGTCAAGTCACTGTGCCAGGCTCCTATCCCTAGAGGCATCATCACTCCAATTAGTCAACAAACCACTTGGTGTCTCTGAAAAAAAATGAGAAATAAAATCAGGCTCTCATTGTCCTAAAATGGGTACTTACAAATTGGAAGACCTCAAACCTTCAAATACCTTCATCCTATGTATTTCTCAATTTTCCCAGTTGTGAAATAGAGACAGTTTCTCTTTTGCCCATGGGGTATGATTTATATTTTAATTCATTCATTACTGTCTGGTGAGTCTCATTGCAACCTTTGGATGAAGGAGACTGTATTTATTCAAGCTGGTAGTGTATTGCTGCTTTGAAGACTTCTCTGATCTATAGAAATCAGTAGGTTTCAGTGGCCTAAGCCAAATTCTCAGCAAATTCCTGACTCTTTCTGTGCTGCTTGTAACAAGGAAACTCCAGCATTGCTCCAGAGACGTAAGGAGTTCAGCAATCCACTAATCCCCACGTTTCTCTAAGTCTAGGATTAATTACAAATATGCTCAGCAAAGCTCATAGATTTCTGCTGCAGGGGCTCTGTGGACCCAAGGCAAAAGAGATCAAAAGGAGACTGAACATCCACAAGGTCGTGTTCCTGAATGCCCTTCAGAACCAGATCCACTGAGGAAGAGAAACTCCTGTGATGAATATCACCAGCCCAGATGAGAATCAGTCAGAATGATGGTGCTTGAGAGGAGGGCAAAATCCCTCCTCTTAACCTGGACTCTGCAGCATAATCTTGGAAAACCCTGGAACTGCAGCATAAGAACAGAAAAACTTACTCCATCACCGTGCAATTGCAGTGACATTTCTGAGCTCATCAGCCCTGGGGAGAAGCCTGAATTCTCTCTCCCCCAAGAGAGATACTGAGCTCCTTTTTTCAAATGATGACACATGGAGGCATTCCTTGAAATCCCAAATGACTGATAGATTTCTTGCCTCGATCTGCCTTAGCTGCATGGGTGTCAGGAACATTTTGAAAGGCTTTTCACTGGTGAATAGAGAAGGGCAGTCCCCTGGAGTCTTTCTGTCCAAACCCAGCGGACAGCTGCCTCCCTGAGGAGACAAATCTGCCTGGATCTTGAGCCTCAGAAACACAAAAGCTAGAGCTAGGAGATACCCTGCTAGGCCATTTAGTCATTCTACCCCACAGGAAAATTTAATTTCTAGGGATTCGAAGTCTGTAACTTCCCAGCCCATGTGCTCTGTCACAGCCCTCTCACCAACTCTGGCATCCCAAGGAAAGGTTTCCTTAATGTCCACCCTGAACCTTCTTTATGCCAGTGTAAAGCCATTATTTCTGCCATGTCCAAAGTGAAAGCAGGCAGATGAATTATTCACCACCTCTCTTGAGCAGTCTAGAGCCTTGTCTAGATTTGCCTTGTCTAGATTTACCCTCTCTGTGCTGAGCAGCCTCTCCACGGCTTTTCCTCCTAGGTCATTTTTATACGCTTCAGGAGATCCCTGTTGATCCCTCCTGGATCATCCCCAGTCCATCCCTGCATCCTTTCATTCACAGAACTTCAGCAGAGCCTTCACCCCCGCTGTGTGGAGCAGAAGGAGCTTTTCTTGTGTCTTTGTTTACACACCCTAGCGTGGTGTTTGCTTTTTTTTGTTCAGCGACGGCGCGACATTGAGTCACATTCAGTGTGTGATTGACTCTGCAACCCCTGCAGCCTTCTCTGGAGATCTGAAGCACTTACATGATGAGACAAAGTTATCCTTTCAGTCAGGCAATCTCATCCTTTCAGGCAGCTCCACAAGACTTGTGGGATAATTCAGCCCTGTTAGTTCCATATCTGGCAAGCTGTACAAGAGATTTCACTGTCAGTTCCCATTTGTGGGTAACAGCACAGCTAACTGTAATATAGTGCAGGGAATCCAACAGCACTGGTTCTTGGTAATTGAACTTTTCATGAAGGGAATGATTGCAGAAAGGAAGCTAATTAAAATGAAAGAATTTCTCTTAATTATTCTGTTTTATTTTACGGCGTTTGCCATAGGCCAGTGGTTTCATGGTCCTCGTTGCTTATGGTTTTTTTTTAATCTCCTTGTGGAAATAAATTGGGTTTGCAATAAAGCAGGGTGTGAGACAGCATAGGAGAGTGAAACAGAGGACGTGCAAGTGAGAGAATTGTTTGGAATTTGAGTTGTGGAGGGTAGCTTGTGGAGCTCAGGGGCTTGGGACGAGTCCTTGTTGCATACTGCCCTATGAATGTTCTTCTACATCTCCATGAATCCTGATGGATCCTATAAAGAGGGAACTGTTAGGAGAGAGAAAAAGTATTTTGGAAAATTTCAGTTTAGTCCAATTGACTGAAACGGGAAGACTTCAGCAAAACACAAAAGCGTTGGCAAAAATTTAATCGTCGGCTCTTTTTTCATTCATAAAATATTCTGTGGACAAATTTTAGGTTGCTGTGTTTGTTCTTGCAGTCTGTCAAAGGATCAGGATAAACTGTGGACTGGGAAATGCTTATTACCTGCAAAACTGGTTCCCCTTCCATCTGTGTGTTCCTAACAGTACCAAAGGCAGTCAAAACAGAATGAAGGAGCAATATCAAAATTATTTTTTCCATGTCTGTGTTTGTTCTTTTAACACCCTTTTCACTGTTTCATAAATAATAGCAGCTTATTCCATTTAATTATAGTTTTTAATTAGTTCCCCCACTGAACTCAAACATTAGCAGAGCAGTGCCTTAGCACAGTTTGTAGACAACTAAAAGAAAATGCTAAAATCCCCCAAGTCTGTGCAATTTGATTTTGTGTCACTGTATTTTTGGTGTTACTAGGCCAAAGTTTACTGTCCTCTGTTTCTTCTCAGTTCTTGCTTGTGCAGACCTTCCAGGAGCTGGTGGAAATTATGTTCATATAAAGACTTAATTTAAAATCTTTCTTCAAATTCAGACCTTTGTTTTGTGAGAAATTTCACCATGATCGTCAAATTTACATTTTTACCTTTTTTGGGGGGTCTAAACTTATTATGCAATTTTTAACTATTCAAAATATAAATACATATTGATATCATTGACACCTCCCATTCTCTGCTTCGTATGGTAATTAGCTAAAAAGTCATTTAAGCATGCGTGGTTTATTCTTTTAATTGGGGCTGTGGGCTTATTATTTGTAGATGGTGAAGTAAAACTTCTCTTCCTCACTTTGACCTTTCTGGCTCCTGGTTTCTTCATTACTCTTAAAAGGACCTTTAAGACCTTTAGTTCTTTCTTTCATTACTGCTGAATGGGTTTTTAAATAGAAAAATTAGTGATTGCCTACATTTCTTTAGATCTGTTAGTCAACATTTTTTGTTTCTCATCCTAGGCCCAGCTCAGTAAATACACCATGACAAAGAATCAGTTACCTGCATCTTCAAAGCTCATTTCAGCCCTACTTTTCTAACTAATTATGAACTTTTTAATTGACTTCAGCTGGGTTTGCTTGCTAGGCTTACTTTAACTCATTTTAACGACGCTAACCTCTAGTGAAAATCCTAATTTTTAAAATTCTGTGTTTCGAGACGTCCCACGGTGCAGCCCGTGAGGGGTTCGTGCTGAGCACCAGGAAACCCTTGCACCCCACCCCAGCTCAGGTGCAGCCTTTTAATTCTGAGCTGGGAGCTGGGTCTTGGCCAGTGATGGGTTTGGTGTGTCACAGACCAGTCAGAGCAACTGGTCAGGATGAAACCCTTGGAAGAGCTCCATCACTGCAGCCTTTAACATTAACAGCATTAAAAATAATTTTCAGACAGATCAATACGAATCCTGTTTGCTGTGAGCCTGATGAGGGGGGTTGAAGAGAAAGGGAGCCTTGGGAACAGAGGGAGTGAAAACACGGAGTGTAACGTCTTGTTTTCATCAAGTGAACGCAAAATCTCTGAAATCCAAGTGTGTTTGGCAGGATGAGGAAATCTGGCTGAGTCCTTAGAGATGTTCTCACCAGGACTGGCCCCACTCAGCGATGGGTGTCATAAGAATTGGACTTAAATGATAAAAGGGGATTCTGGTTGTGGGTGGGATTTAGATCTCTTTTTTATTATTATTTTTTGCAGACAGGCCAGCTGAAATCTGATTTTCCCTTTGGACAGAGATCCCACAGCCTGCAGTGCCTGCAGGAGACAGAGCTACCCCTGAAGCCAGGGAATGGAGGAAGAACACACCTTTTTGCAAACTAGCCAGAAGCTAATCAAGCTGAGTTTAATTAAAGGTCATTATAGGATATTAGTAAGATTCTTGACCTCTCACTGTCAAGACTCTAATATTTTTCTTAGTTTTTATTTTATCTACATGAGAATAAATATTGTTTTAAGGGTTTATCATAGTAAAAGAAAATACAGGTGCATGGGATGCCTCTCTTCTGGCATGATAATTAGTGCTCACTATAGTTATTTACAGACTTTTCAACTGCAAAAAAATGGCATGGGTTCAATCTTCAGTCCTTATTAGTGTCTGAACTTAATTAGAAATCCTTCTTCCCTGTTTTTAATTAATTAAATGCATTAGCATGTATTAACCCATTTCATAGCTGTCTGGGGTTTTTTTCCAATTTTCTTTCCTGCTGGTTTGCAAGGCAGGCTGGTGGAACTGATACAGCCAACACTAGGCATTGTGTACAGAATTCCAGTTTTCAAACCTTGGTTTTGTTGAATATTAGATGGAAAAGTTTGAAGCCTTCTCTATGCAATATTCCCCCTCTCTGCTGTCTGTAAAGGGAAATTCTCAGAGTAGCTCAGTGCAGAAACAGCAGAGCCTTAAGTTTAAGCATTTTTATTGGCCCAGAATGTTTGAACATTCCCAGATCCGTGCGTTTGGCTTGTTTGAAGCGAATCCAAATATTTTGTTGTGACGTGACCCTGCCTTGCTCTGCACCCACCCTGGCTCTGCTGAGGCTGCTGCAGTGTCCTGCAGGCTGAGGGTACCCCAGCCTGGCTGGATCAGAGGAGGTGGCATCCAGTAGGATTATTGGGTTGTCCCTTTCCCCCTGCAGTACCCACAGGTAGGAGGATGAAGCACGCTCCTGCCTTACGAGAAATGAAAATTCGTGCCCTGGTTTGGCTGGACCAGGAGGCCGGGCAAGAATCTGAATTCCATTTTCCAGCTTCTTGTCCCAGGGTCTGTCTCAACTGCAGTGAGGGTCAGCAGAGTGGCTCTTGGGAGTCAACCAAGGCACTGAGGAACCAGCAAAGTTCTTTGGGTTTTTTTTTTTGGTTTACCTAAATTAGCAAAAGCTGCTAAGAACTAAAGCGCTTCTTTCACTTCTCCTTGCCCAGAAAGTCTTGGTGCTCTGCAGAGCTGCAGCCCTGTGAGCTTTATCTGTTTAAAACGAAATCAATTTCTATTCTCTGGGTGCTGCACAGGTCACAGTCATGTTTTTAATTACCAATTAGCCTTCCATTAAGGAAATAAAATGAGTTTTATGTGCTGGTTGTCAAAGGTCCTTAAAGCTGCCTCATTTCATGTGTCCTGCCTGCTCAAGCAACCAAAGAGAAACTTAACTCAGGGGCAGTAAACAAAACCTGAAAACCTCTGTCCCACGAAAGGAAGGATGGAGAAGCTGCAAGGACTTTTCATTTTTCATCCCCTTCAGTTGTGTTTTTCCTGTCTGCTGTGAGCACTGTGAACAGAATGTTAAATATGCCCTTAAGTTACTCATGGAGAGGAAAGGTCACACACACGTGCACGCTCCATCTCTCTGTCCCTTTCTCTCTTCCTTTCAGGCATGCACATTGTGTGTTTGTCTGAATGTGTACAGAGAAGCCCCCACCCTGGAAGATTGAACTGTGGGACCAATTTATTTGCTGAGAAACTTCAAGAGGGAGAGGTTATAAATAGTCATAAATTCAATTTATTTATAAAGCGTTCCCTGTCAGGCGTCACTGCACAAACAATTATAGAAGAATTGTAGTAGATTAAAAACATAAATTAGAGCATCCTAAAATGTGCAAGAGTGATGGGATTAAAGTGCATTTGACAGAGATGTTTCAAAAGTGGGATTTGGTGAGGTGTTCTGGGTGGTCAGAGAAAAGTCTGTGCTCAGTGGCCTGTTAAAGCAGAGGTTCTCCTGCAGCTCTGGCTCGTAGCTCAGTGGTTGAGAGTGATCCACAGAGGGTCTAAACAGTGCTGGATGTGCCCCTGGTTTATTGAGGAGCCCGTGTTTGCTAAAATCTCACCCAAATCCTCCTTGCTTTGGCTGCTCCTCTCTTCTGGGAACGTTCTCTGTGTCAAGGGCTGGTGGGGGAGAGGCAGCAGCATCCCTTCTGGCAGCTCAGCACAAGGGTGTGCCGCCTGCCAGTCTTGCAAGGCAGTTTAGGGGAAGTTTACAATTATTTAGTGTTACCTGAGAAGTTGTAAAGACGAAGAGAAGTGGGCAGTTCAGCCTGCAGAAAAATAAAATTAGTAGCAAAATTCTCCCTGGTTAAGATTCTATTTTAGTCTAACCTGGAATGCACTGGAATTATTCAAAACTTTGTAGGAACAGAGATTTTTTTAATAGAAAAAACAAACAAACAAAC
>VZTH01000018.1:133715-158959 GCA_013397815.1 Aleadryas rufinucha
AAAAAAAAGTTGTTCCAGAATTTTCCCAAGTCTTTGCTTTTTGGAGTTTTTTGCTTGCATTAGTATGGGTATTTCGATGAAATTCATGGAGTGGAAGGGCTCTGCTGGCCAGGCTGAGCTCATCACTTTGTCATGAGCCTGCTGGTGTTTGTAGAGGGGGATGAACTGAGTGTGCAGGGCAGCCTCAAAGGCAGAATGAGGAGTAGTTTGGCCCTTTTTGTGGGAGGGATTAGAGAGTCTGCCCACAAACGTGGAAAGCCCCTGGCTGAAACAGGGAGTGAGAAAGACCAGCGCTTAAAGGCCTTGTTGCCTTTGTTAAATCATGGCTCGGGCCTGTTCCTTTGGCTAAGGAGAAAAGGGCTGTGGGAAAGAGACACAGCTGAATTAGGGGTACAAAAACATGCTGGGTGATTGTTGCATGTTCACTTCCTGGTGTGTGGAGGTTGGTTAAATTATGTTTGCTGTGCCTTAAAACGGTGTAAACTGATAAGCGCCTAACTGCTAAAAAAGGCCGGGTTTTTGCAACAAAGGGGCTCTCCTTTGCACCTGCCTGGGGACTCTGTGTTGTTCTTTATCGCAACAAAAGACTAATTACTGGGTTGGGTTGCCATGAGAGAAACCTTTGTTTCCATCCTCGCGGGTGTTCATTTGGCACTAGTGAGGCCGTGTCCATCTCAGGCACAGCACTGCCCACTCCCATCCTCAGTTCAGGGCAGGTTCTTCCCCCTCAGAGCCCATTTTTATCTTTCCTCAATCTCTACGCAGGCTTTAGCTTGTCCTTTCAGACGTGGGGCGTTGCTCCACGAGGCAGAGCTCTCATGATCTCTCTCTTTGGGGTTGGGCCTCGGGCCATGTTGGCGGAGCCACGTGGCAGCACAAAGGCGCAGGGCTGTTGGGAAGACCTCATGGACTTCCCTCCATGGGGCCACTTTGCATTTCTTTTGGGTTTTGTATGAGGGATTTCACAGCAGCTGGTCCTGCCTTACCAATGTGTGCGTGGAGATGGATCACTTGGGTCTGTTTGGCTGTAATTTGTGTTTCAGTGCTCGTTCAGCTCTCAGCTGCCCTGGAAGGAGAAGGGCCGCTGCTGGGAGCTTGCAGGCCGTCATGGAGCTCCTTCCCGTGCTCAAGCCCGTGGTTGGGCTCCTGGTTGCAAGCACTTGCTATTCACAGAGCTGGGAACACAGTGCTGTGTGCTGTTGTTTCCTTTTCTGAGTTCAAGGGAAGGGAAATCCTTAGTGTGCTGCTGTGTCTCCATCTGGGACAACGACAGACAAATTCCCTGCTGTGGGTGTGTTCAAGAGCTTTACTACTGGATCAGATAACTGCAGAATGACACTTCTTCTTTTTTTAGGTATTCCTTGTGCTGAGCACTGGGGGATACTGCAGGCATTGGGAAAGCATTGTCTGAGGGAAGCCAGCAGTATTTTAAAGCACAAACATGTGCCTGCTACTGTCAGATGGAGTTTCTCAGCCGTTTAAAATATCACGTCAATGTAAACATGCAGATGAACTGGCAATTGCTTTTTTTCCATCTGAAGGCTTCTAGTGAGTTGTTAATTACCTGGAGCTGAATGGAAGATATTCCAATGGGCAGCTGTCAAATGATGGAATTACTTTTTTTGTAATCCTGCTCATTTCATATTGCTGTATAATATGAAAATGTCATACATGCATTCAGCTGGACAGAGGAACAGAGCAGTCACAATTTGGAGCTGAAAAGAAAACTAGTGGCCTGTCTGACTATTGTGCTGGGTATCCTTTAAGATGTGACAGGAGTGCCTAGGATGTTTTAATTTGTATTTATCTCGGATTTTATTTCTTCGACGCGAACTTTTAATAACTTTGTAGTTTAACCTTGTGGGGACTTGGTCTCCTTTTGCTGTCATCTAGTTTTCATGTACTTATCTCCCACTCAGCTTGCCACGCAGCACTTGTGTAGTGATTACCTAATGCTGCAGTTTCCCTCCTACTTAGGTGGAGTTCCCTACCACTTCTGCAGTACTGCTATCCTTATTCCACACTGGGGCTAAAAGCCCCGAGGATGAGGGATGGTGAGCCTGTGTACCGACTCCAAAAGCCTGCTTGCCTGTCCTAAATCAG
Source organism: Aleadryas rufinucha (assembly GCA_013397815.1). Taxonomy (NCBI): domain Eukaryota; kingdom Metazoa; phylum Chordata; class Aves; order Passeriformes; genus Aleadryas; species Aleadryas rufinucha. The sequence goes on from VZTH01000018.1 coordinate 135,819, forward strand.
GCTGTACTGTCACTGGAAGCGCCTTTGTTTGGAGATGCTTAATTGCAGCCTGCGTTTCACAGGGATACGTACGATTCTGACAGGATGACTAAAAGCCCCTAGCGTTAGTCAGCCTCATCTGTGAATCACTTACCACCAATATTCAGCCTACTTATTCCCCAGCAACAGAAAAGGGAATCCCAAAGAAGGCTCACTTTGACACATGCATCAGTCTCAGGTGGGCTCCTCTTATTTTTCCCCCACCTCTCTCCACGGTGCTGCGTGCAGCAACGTTTGCTCCCCAGAGGCAGGAAGGGGCTGGATGCAGCTCATCCTGATGGCTGACAGGATTTGCCCACATACTCTGCAGGGATTGGGAAGTCCCTGTCCACCCTCTCCCCTCCTGCTTTGCACAGACCCATGCAGGGGTCAGTCCCTGCCAAGGCAAGGGCAGCAAATTTCGGAATCTAACTGAAATTTGCTGCTGCTTTTACTGTCAGAGTGACTGCAGGCCATGCAGGAGTGAGGAGCAGAGCCCTCTCAGCAAGCTGAGAGTGGGAGGTGTGCCCAGGGGGCAGCCAGCGAGCTGGAGGACAAGACAAAGCATCCTGACCCATGGTTTGTCACTCACACTAACCATTGTCTCTCTTGTTCTCTTGTCTTCCCCAGGAACGAGTGGAATATCTCTTTCTCATAATTTTTACAGTGGAAGCATTTTTAAAAGTAATAGCGTACGGACTTCTCTTTCACCCCAACGCTTACCTCCGCAATGGCTGGAATTTACTAGATTTTATAATTGTGGTAGTAGGGTGAGTACCAACAGTTTGTTTTTCAGGGCCCTGTCCACTCGGGGATGCTGGCAACCTGTGGGAGCATGAGGGTGGGTGAATACTTTATTTATTCCATATGGGTGATGTTAGACATCGCTGTCCATCGTGTTCCTCCAGCAAACACCATTTTAATGTCTTGCAAGACAGGGATATTAATCTGCTCTTTGGGAACAGGGATAAAAGGAGAAAGCAGTCCAAAGCTGTTGGATAAAGTCAATTGCCTGAATGTGCTTAACTGCAAGAAAATGCATTTGTTTTTAAATCTGTACGAATATTAAAAAAATAATATCTAGGTAATCCCTTAATTAAGATTAAGAGTTTGATGACAGATAAATTCTGCCATCATGTGAAATTTAACTGATGTTTCTCATTCTGAAAGATGGAAGGACAATTTAAATCCCAGGTTTTCCTACTTACAAACAAAAATAACTTCCTCACTTCAATTGCACTGCTCAGCTGGAGATTTCAAGACTTTTAATTTTGACCCTTTGAATCTTGTAACCTTTTTAAAGACTGGTTTTACTATTGTAGATCAAATTGCCACTTGGAGCTGCAACCTTTCTAATTCTCTTATTTCTCTCCACATTTTTCAAGTTTGGCATTTAATTTATTTGAATAACAGCAATTTAATACACCTTCTGCTTTTCCTACCTAAGGGTAGGAGATAAGCGAGGGATTGGAATTGTGGTTGTTGAAGGGAAGAGGTGAAGGATAAACTACAGCTGAAGACAAAGAGAACAAGTATTTCTTTGCCTGAATAATTTGCCCCATCCTCCCACCACTCCATTGTTAGAGAGTTTCATCGCCCACAAAGACTTGTAGTCTTTTCACCTCTTTACTAAGGAAACCCTGCATCAGCTCGTAGGGGAAACCTCAAAAGGGACACTCCTAGTCATCAAAACCCCCTCGTAGTTTCTGCCCCAAACCAATCCGCCTTCCTGACCATTTTTGTGGTGGCCCCAAAATATTTAATCAGCAAACTGCTGCGTGCTTCCCGATGCCTCCCACTTCCCATCACCATGGATAAAAGTGGGTGGAAGGAGAATTCCCAGTGAGGGGGAGGGAGAACAGGCTGAAACCTATTCTTAGTCTCAAGACCTCTCTGCCTCCACGTGGACATAAAGCTGCTCCTCACAGCAGAGCCCGCTGTGCTTCTCCTTTGTTCCTACCCCCAGAGCATATCAGTACCTAAATATTGGAAAACCCCCACCCCCTCCCCTGGTGTTGATGTCCAGTTCCATCGTTGGTTCTGCCTTTGAATGCCCTCAGATATCTCACCTCTTTGGAAATTGCTGCCTAAGTTGGAGAAAGATTGAAGAGCAAAACTCCCGTCAATGTGATTATTCCCTTTTTGTTTTTATGAGAAAGAGGCATTTTAAAGAGAGGACACATTGCCTCCTCTTTTTCCATTGGATGTGAGACAGCAGGGCTCCAGAAATCACAGAGCAGCATTATATCTAGCTCAAGTACAGTCCTTTTCAATTTTCCTACTAGGGCAGTTAATCAGCGAGATGATATTCAGGCTGAAATTAATTCCCTTGCCAATGTCAGAAGCTGCAGCTCTCAGCTCTTCTATCTGCTTTTGCCTCCAGCAGCTCTTAGTCACTAGATGGGGAACAAAAAAATGTAACTGGGGAAGGATTACATGAGCATAATAAACATGGCCAAGACCCCAAGGTCTCTGTTAAATAGTAACAATCTCAAGTGACAGATTCCACTTCAAGGCCAGATGGGTTCCTTTGATGTTTATCTGTTTAAACTCACTCGTACAGTGCCACAGCCGAGGCTGGTGTGCTGCTTTTCCTCTCCACAACCCCTCTGCAAAACCTACGTGGTGATACCATCTGTTCCTCTCCTGCCCTGCCTTCTTTTCCTAGGGGCTGTCTGAAATCCCTCCGTGACATTGTGTTTAAACTTCAGTGTATTTGAATATTTCGCCAGGAAGGAAGCCCCATGGAAAAGGTTTAAAGTAAATTTTTTAAGAGAGAGGGGAAGGAGGAAGAAAGCAAGTGCTGATAACATTTCGTTGTGGTGCTTTTTTGTGCCTATTGATGGAGCTATTGGAGAAAGCTGAGTAATTGGAACACAGTGATTTGAACACAGCTGTAGCACTGGGCAGAGGGGTTTATTTGGTGTGTGGGGCAAAGGATGGTACAACTGTGGTGGCTGCCATTCGTGCTTGCTCTGCCTTACCAACCATCTCCATTTTCAGTGATGAATGCCCTTTCTACAAAACATAGGCTGGGTGGGAAGCACTTCTTCAAGTACTGTTGGAAGTCAAAGGAGCAAAGAAAAAGACAGGTTTTAGATCTTTCAAATCCACCTATACCCAGTTCACCACATCTAACTTCCAGAGATAACAGCACATTTGTCTTCCTTTACCTTGAAATGAACTGGTCAGTAGAGTAAGAGGAAAATGGACATGTGTAGGACCAGGTATGAATTTTAGAGAGGAGTCACAGTTCCTGTAAGAAATGTTTATAACAATGTGCCTGTATACTTTCCCCTGCCTTCCAAAGATAGGCCCCCTGGTATCCAAAGGGATTTTAGAGTCAGGGATTCTAACAAGGCCACAGGAATGTGCAACAGCAGCAGAGGGGAGCACGGAACACAACTGCTACGTTTTCTGGTGAAAGGATGTGCTTTAGGCCTGTAGGCTTGTAGCAGCTCATCATTCTTGAAGTGTGGGAGACCTGCTTATTCATCAGCTGTGTCTTTTACAGCTTGATTCTGGCTTCTCTTTAAATGGCCTCTGACCTTGCCACAGCAGCACTTTAAATGCTGCTTTGAAGAACATCTGTGTGAGGGTATCAATCAGAGGCTCTACCAACATTGTTAGTTAAGAGTAGAGACCAGAGCCCTAAGCTGCTCAAGGAGGCACAACCCACAAACACCAATGGTTAGGCAAATTGTCTCCCACTTCCTTCATCTTTGCTGTTCCTCTTTAGGAAAACACCAAAACTTTCAGATGTCACAGTGATGTCCCTTTAATATTAGGAAATTTCTCTTGAGAGAAGACCAGCTTGACAATATTGTGATAGAAGAATATCTGTCCTTCCTGGCAGTGCTGTGGTTTGTCTGCCAAGCACAGTCATTCTCCAAGGACCTGTAACTTCTGCCAGAAAAAAAGGTGGTGTAATTTGAAAGGCAGTGTTATAGTCTTACTTGGGAAGGTAAGCAGAGAAGATATTTGGACAAGATCTGAAGTCAGAGCAGACTGGAAAGTGTGGTCACAGTTTCTGTCTTTCTGAAGACCTGTGGGGAGTTTCTAGAGGGCAGATCCATTTTCACACTCACAAATCACAGGTGAACTGTAAAACACTGAAAAACCCTTTGTATTTTACTCTTTATTTAATACCTAAGAGGATTTTTTCAGCTATGTTTTTCTGCTGATTTTTTGCCTTAGAAATACCAAGCCCTCTGTTTTCTTTTTATATTATGGAGGCCCTTGACAAGTTCTTTTTTTATGCTATAAAAATCATGGTGTACTCCCCACAGAGGAAGAGATGAAGAGCAGGTTGCAGCCTTATCATGCTGGTGGTGGGGTCATCTAGCAAAGTGAAAACCCTTTTGATATTTCAAATGTCCAAAGGGAAACAGAAAAATATAAGAAAGAAAAACAATGAGGCTAGCTTCATACTTCACAGGTAGATGTAAAAAACCCCAAACAAACCATGGAGCGTGTCCATGCATGCATGTGATAAAAATTTGGTTTTCTGCTCTTACAGTTCATGTCTGTCAGATGAATTTAGTTAAGGTGTAGTCATGTCACAAGTGAAATTCAGAAATCAAGGTGATGTTAATTGTGCTTCATCAGTGGAAAGTACGATATCCAAATGAAAGTGGGGCATGAATTTGGGCTGGCAGAAAGTAGTTAGGTGGAAGGAAATAAGGCTGATGTTTGTTTTTTGAGGGCTTTTTTAATGGTGAGATTTTCAGAGGCCATGAAAGATTAGCCCTCTTGCCTTTTTTTGGTACCATCCAAACTTTGATTTCTCTGTCAGCACAGTGTTCTCTCACCCTGAGCTTGGAGCATGCTGCTCAGAAAGAACTGCACCTCGCTCCACCACACCTACTGAGAACTTTTCCCAAAGGTTTTCCTCAAAGAGAAGGATTTCCTACATGAATATAAGACAGAAGGGCTCTGGCCTCATCTTTTGTATCAGTTTAACATCCATCTGGCTGTTTTAGTCTCAGAAAACAATCAGTTGAAAAAATTAAGAGCTTTAGGTAACTGTACATCGTGGATGTCTGCCCATGCCCTGATTGAGGGAGGTGGTGAGGACAAAGAAGAAGAATTGACAAGATATACTATAAATCTGAAGAGTGGAGTAGAGATTCAGTAGGCCACACTGGGCACAGCCTGGACCCCAATACAAAAGGCAAAGAGAGTGAAATAAATGAGAGAAATAAGAAGTTGTAATGCATTGGTAAAAAGCAGGATTAGTACAGGGGAGATGTAAGCGTGGAGTAAATGCATTAAAGCAGGATTAGCAGCAGTAATGCAATGCAAGTTTCAATGTAGGTTTTTAAATGAGGAACAGCAGGAATTACTGCAAATTATTCCTGTGGGTACCTCAAAAGAGCACATTTAGCACATCAGTGCTGGAGCACACAAGGCCAAGTGGCCTGGTCTGGAAAGGCAGGCTCTATCTCCAGAGGAGTGAGCTGTCCTACTGGTTGTGTTTCTGCTCCTGCTGAACTAATTCAGGGCATTGCTTGGGCAGCAGAATTCTAGAGCAGTCTGTGGTTTGCTCACTGCACACTCTTGGTGCCCAATTCCAAGAGCTCTCTTTGGGAAAACACGGGGCCAGTGAAAATGGGGATCAAGAAAACGGGCCCTCAGTTTTGCACATTTGCTGACTCAGAGTTCCTTGAGATTCCTAGTCTTGGAGCTGAAAAACAGTACCAGAAGCCTTTTTGCAGTAAATTCTTTTTCCTTCAGAGGATCCCAGGAGACTGGGACTGTTGTGTAGGTATGTCACTCATCACTTATCATGGGAGTTCTGTGGACTAGGAAGATAGGAATGTTTGAATGTGAAACAGAGCACATTGCTGGAGCCTAATCAGCTGCTTGCTGAAAATACATTAGGCCAAATTTGACCTACAGTGTTTCTGTTGTGAAGACCAGCAGATAATTGCAACTGCATAATTTGTGTACACAGCTCAAGAAACACATACATTCCAATAATTCACCTTCTTTGCACCAACCCTTGTTTGTCTCTCTCTGTGGTATCTGTAGTCAATGCAGCATTTCTCATGGGCTCTGTTTTTGTCTTCTCTGCATCCTGCTTCTCAGTCTGCAACACCTACAAACTCAGCATCCAACCTCCCCACACAGAGCTTTTCCCACGCTCGTTACCTAGCTGTTAAATCTTTCTGCGGCGCTTGAAGTCGAGGCTTTGAATAGCTCCGGTTAGGAGTTCCTCAGTCACAGCTGACAAGTTTTATAACACTCTAAACATGAATTTAAAAGAAAAAAAACAACAAAACCAAAACCTGCTTAAGAAAGGAATTTCGCCTTTGCAGTCCCCTAATCCACGTCTCTGTGTGGATGTAGTGCTGGGGGAATGTGTTGATTTAGATGCTTCAGGAAATGAATCTTCCTTTTCCTATCCAGGGCAAACTCCCTGTGCTTGTGGCCCCGTCAGTAAGATTTATCTGCAGGTGTTGGAGCTCCTTGTTAAGCCATCAGCCAACCCAGCCTCTGCTCCATCCGTGGTCTGGGGGCTCCCTGTGGAATATCCCAGTTGGGATTTGGATGAAATCCTGGGGCACCACAGACTGCAGAGCCCGTGAGAGAAACCATTGCTGCTCCAGGCTGGTTCTTGCATCCCAGGAAGTTTCTTTCAAGCTGTCTGTGGTACCCCCATGGCACCCCACGGGCCAAGGGGTCTCTGCCACTCCCAGGCGAGCCTTTACAGAGTGCCAAACATCCATTTAGGCTGGAACAGCTTTTAACCTCTGCTGAATTTGGCTGGGTTCAAGCTGAGGATTTCAAGGCTGAAAGCAATATCATTAGCAAATTCATGAGGAATCCGTCCTCCCCCAAATGTACTAATGTTTTACCAGAAAAATGGAAGCTGCTTCCTGAAAGCTAATTTATTAAATCAAGTTCTTATTAACAGATAGGGTGAGCCTTCAGGTTTTTTTACAGAAGAACATTGTCTTTTCTTCCTTGCTCTGCCTTCTTAAATGCATTCTGAGTGAGACATCTTCTCCTTAAAGCAACTACTCCTACTAGCCAAGATAAAACATTAAGGCTGGTATAATAAAACATTCTAATAATAAGACTCCTACAGTTTTGCACTTTCCTTAGCCAGTGCATCAGGGGATTTACAAATGGATCCACGAGCACACAGTGTCAGCGTACTCCTTTATCCAAAAACTTGCCCCTTGAAGGGTCCTCGAGTTTGCACCAACTTCTACCTGCAGTGCCATTGGTGAATCTTAATTCTTTGTAAAACAGGTGACATATAATTAAAGATTGGCTTAATTGAGGGCGGTGATTTTCTCCCCCAAGGAGGAATGTTGGTTAATAAAGACAGCAAAGTGTGTTGGTAGCCCATAGCTGGCTGCAAGGAGCCACGGAGGAGCACGAAGGAGGAGCATGCCATGTTTATGTCTGCTCCAGAAACAAGTGTTTAGCAAATGGTATAGACATCACCAAGAGGCTGTTGCATATGGGAAGAGTCTGTCTCTCCTGCACCATATGTGAGTGTCGAGAGAGAGGTGTGACACTCTTCACGGGTCTGCGAGAGAGCTTGGGTGATATGACGGTGATGATCTCTGTTCCTGTTCAGCCCAAGCCTTGCTGTCTGCCTACAGATTGTTTCCTGTTTCTTTTTGCAGGCTTTTTAGTGCAATTTTAGAACAAGCAACCAAAGCAGATGGGGGGAATTCAATAGGAGGAAAAGGTGCCGGCTTCGATGTTAAAGCGCTGCGGGCTTTCCGAGTGTTACGTCCACTACGGCTGGTGTCTGGAGTTCCTAGTAAGTACTGCCACTTTTTTCCTTTTAACCATGTCTGTGTCGTGGCATGGGGCAGGGGTGATTTGTGTGACAATCCTGAAGACAGAGCGTGATGCTGGTTATTTCTGGTGTGTGTGGGAAGACTTTTTCCAAAATGTACATATTCGTGATAAACGTGATACTAATCAAAGGATGACCAAAGCAGAGCTGAAGGGGAGTGGAAGTCTCATGGTATGTCAGTCTGATGGTGCAAAATGAAATGTGCATTTCATTTTACACAATGAAAGGGGGACATCCGGGATTTTTGTGATTTCAAGCATAAAATCCTCTAAACGATTGTGAAATCGTAGTGAAGTTTTGGTGTTGTAAATTCTTTGATGGAAATTCTGCATGGTCACGTGTGTTGATTTTGGAGGGAGAGGAACTTTTTCATTAAAATTGCATTTTCTTCTTTGCGTGTGATGTTCAGATCAAGAGCACTGAGAACAATTTAGAAGCAACAGAATACAGGGCAGTGACACACTCGTGTTCTCTGTTAGTCCTATTTGCTTTAATTATTTGTAATGCCTCTGAGCAAGTCCTCAAGCAGCCTTTGATACTCTTTCATCCATTTCTTGTTTACAATGAAGCTATGAGTAACTCAGTCTGCTAGTTCCATTGTGGAGGTGGAATATGGACATGACAATGTGGGAAGATTATATCATTTGGCTTGAGAGTTTGTTATGGATGGGACCTGTTTACCTTCTGGAGAGAGAGGTGGTTGAAAACTGTCATTGCTTTCCTTGTTTATAGCAAAGAGAGATGTAGTGAGCACAAAAGGAGTTAATCTTCTCCAGAACAGCTGTAGGGAGCACTGTGTGTATTTTTATTTGAGGATCTTGCTAGTCTGGTATCTTAAAGCACTTCTGCCTTAGTCATGCAAAAACCTTGAGTGGGGTTGCCATGAACTCGGTGCCATCAGTTGTTGTGGCACAGACTGAGCTGAGCTGTGTGGTTGGTGCTCTTGGAGGACTCGAGGAAGCTGAGGAAACCAAGTCTGACACAGTTCATGTCCATATCCATGTCCATATCCATATCCATGTCCACGTCCACGTCCACGTCCACGTCCACATCCACATCCACATCCACATCCACATCCACATCCACATCCACATCCAATCTCAATCCCAGTGTAGACTATCTAACAGTCCATTTGTGAATTTTCTCACTGAGAAAAGTATTTAATTCTACCAGAACAGAGCCAGGGAGCCTGGTGCAAATATAACAAATATTTGGCCTAGACAACAAAATGCAGTGTGGAGCAAGCAAACCATCGACTTCACCTGAGAGAGAGCCTCTGTTAATCACTCTGGTCCTGACTTAGGGACGTATTTGTTAAACCAAGCTCCTTGGGGGCGAGTGTGGCTTTAAAAAGCCTGCTGAAATCTGTAGCTGATACAGCCTCACTCCTGACTGGGCATTTTTAATTGTACAAATGCCTGTTGATTAGCCTAGAATAGATGTTATCGCATCCATATGTATTAGAGTTTAACTTTTCTCATGAGGCCTTTTAGATAAGATTGCCTAAGCTAACCATAAATAGCACATTACAGGATTACATTCTTACATAAGTTTAGTGCAGAGGTTTAGAAGACAAGTCTCAGGTCCCATTCAAGTTCTGTCCCTGAGGCACCATAAGCACCAGTGGGTGAGTTACCAACGTTGCACTTGCAGGGTTCTGCCACCTATAAAGAAATGCTTTTTGCTCCCTTGCCCTTCCAAAATGCACAAGACTTTTCCCCTGTAAGAAAAAAAACCTGCACAGATTTGTCCTAAAATTACATGAACGTGACATACACTGCAATTCCTTCTCACTTAACAGACTCTGTATGGAAGCAGCATCTCTTTAGTAAGAGGGGATCCTCTGGGTCACTGGCAGCCTCCTTCTGCATGGAAATTCCAACATCTGCTGCTTGGCTTGAGGGCCAGATCTAACTGCCACTATCTGGGAAAAAGTGTGTCAAGCACAATGATTCCTATGAAACAAATTTGTGAAACACACGGTGATTTTTTGCATGCAAATCTTTAACTGATTAGGATTGGTCTTGGGAAATAGGTTGTCTGAGGTGCAGAGATTGGAATGGAATGGAATCATTTTTTCTGAGTCACAAGGAGTTTACGTGGGTTTTTTTCTCTCTGGCTCCATCCACAGGAAATAATCCAATTAAAGAGGGACATGTTTTATATTCAGGTTCGTGCATTTAAAGACCTGTCTCAGCATATAGAGAGTTTCCACATAAGTTTGGTTTGAGGTGGGGGAAAGACATATTAATTGCCCCTCTGAAGTAAATCACTGGTGTCTGCATTTTGCAGATCGAGAGCTGGAAACAAAAGTTCAAGATTTAACACTTCCAGAAGTGGCTTCCAATTATTTGTGTCCCCTATTGGCTACCAGTGCTAGACATTTAGGTCAACACAACAATCTAACAGCTTCAGATGGGTGGACAGAAGATGTCAAGAGCTCACAATCCCTTTTTTCAAATCCCATGCATGCTTAATTCCTGGGGCTGGACTGTCTCTTGCCAGTAAATGTCTCAACCAAGAAATGGGGGACTGTCCAGTGCAATAAGTGGTTCATGTGCAAGCAGAGCTGGTTCACCCACGGGCAGACAGGCAAAAAGGTGCCTTTGACAACCTTTGTTAGGATCAAACTGTCCAAGGCCCCAAATTAACGTTAGTGCCTCCTAAAATCAAAAGGGTTTGAGGTCATGGAGTCAACAGAGCCTGAAGACTACATCTGGATGACAGTTGTGGGCACATCAATATTTCATAATGGTTAAGAGAACAGATGACACTTTCATGCCTTGTGGTTATGTGGACATTCACAATACCACTTGTCACAAGGAAGAAAACAGACATTTTGTTCAGAAGATAAGACAGACATTTTTTATCCATGTCACAAAAAGCAACTGTGCCACCATGGGAGAAGGCTTCAAAGGCACTGCATTGAGTGTCTTTGGGTTCCCGGTACAACTTCAAAAAATAGTGCTCAGTATTTACACATTTCCAAGAAATTCAGTAGGGATCGATTGGGTTTGGCTGGAGGGTTTTTGTGCATTAGACTTTTTTTTTTAAGTAGTTTGAGTTCTTTTCCAAAAAACCTTTTTTTTGAGTGAAAAGTACAGTTCTTATGGTGACTGTGTGAGGTGTATGGCAGAGCAGTAGATTAGATACTCCCCACAGCTCTCATCCCAGTTGCTTTGTGTACAAAATAGAGTTTCAGAGCTAATTAAGCAAACTCTTTTTTTCCCCCCATGCTCCTTTTAAAGTCCTGCTGCTTCTGGAAAAATGGTCCACACTCAGACCTCCTAGCCTGGCATTAATGTGTAGATTAATGGTGATTATATTGAGAAGCACATGGGTGGTTTAGGTTTCATTGTAGTAAAGTCACTTTTGAAAATGAGAGCTAAGCACTTGATACCATTGATACACAGGCCAGATTTCACTGTTCAACTGTTTTATTACTGTCATATTAACACAGTTCTTGCAGTGCATACTTTATTCTGGCTGCTGAAAGAACTTTACTGCTGGAGTACCAAAGCACTCTCCTCGTAAGGAGAACTTTACACATGCATTGGAGCACCTGTCTTAATGTGTGGCATTAAGATCAATAAGAGGGTTTGAGAAAGGAGAGAGGAGGAAAACAATTCCCTTGATGGACATAAGTAGACAGGTGCAAAATCAGCATGTCTACCAAAACTTAATCATTTTAGTGTCTTGGAAACTTACCAGTGTCTCCTTTGGCAGGAGTGTGAAGCATTGTGAAGCTTTCTAGGGACACAATCGAGTCGGCCCTTTTGTGCTGAGAGCTCTCTGTTGATGACCCTTCTCTCTCGGTTTTATGTTATTACTTATTTTAAAACTTGTTTTAAACATTTTGTGCTTGAGGAGGGCAAAAAGAAGCACCCAATTGGGCAATGAAGAAACATGATCCAATTAAAAAAGAAAATCACTCCTGACTATTGGAAAGGGCAATGAGTTACTCCTACGCATGCGAGCTCATGCCCTTTTAACTTGTTAAATTCCATTTATACCACCTTTATTCATGCTGCTCAATTACACCACCTCATACTTTCTGTTCATTCTCTTTATGTTGTGCTTCACCTTAATGCAGCTGCGTTTTTGCCACTGGTTATTGTCTATCTGGTATTTGCCAGACTTAATTGATAAGCTCTTCTAGACAGTTTGGAAGTCGTATAATTTGAGTAGCTACTCTGCTCCATATTTGTGTTTTCAACGAGATCCTCTGCTGACAACACAGATTTATGTGGGCAGAAGACCCTGCTACCCTTAATGAAGCTAGAGAGGAAACTTGACTGTTCCACTGGAACAAAAACTTGCCATAATTTCTCTTTTATTTTTTTTTTTTTTGTTTGTTTTAAAAACACAAAAAGCTGAGCCTGTGATGTGTTCAAGCTTCACTGGAGTCTCACAGCAGGAGAGTTACTCAAAGGCAGTGTGGGCAGCTCTCTAGCACCAGTGCTTGCATGGTCTGCTGGAGATGCAGCAATTGCACAACAGGGGAAGAGAGGGTATGAGCAAAAGGACCCAAGCCAAAGCGTCCCCATGACAATGCAATGTCCTCCTGCTGGTGACACAGCAGCACAGAACTGGCAGAGTACATTTTGGAGTTAAAATTTAATAAGACCAGAATTTTCATGAGTGAATGCCTGGAGATGACTGCCTTTACGTGTATTTAAACAATTAACTAGAGCAAATAATTTTTCAGAATGATACTTCTGTTTAAGTCCATGGTTACTCTGAGTTTTTGAGAAAATTGGGCACCTTCAGACAAGGCTGATGAAAAATTTAGACATTTTTAGATTTTCGTGTCTCTCATTGCAATTAGTAATCTGTCCTGAAATGCTCTATTAAAATTTATAGTGCTTTCTCAATCCCAGCAGTGTTCTCTATCCCATATTCATTGCAGTGTTTTCTCATTACCACAGTCATTGTCTGTCCTTATCCCAAACTCTCTGGCATTAATCAAAATATTTCTTTGAACTTTGTTAACAGGTAGGAAAGTGTCCTGCCTTTCCTTGCAATGCCCTGATAGATCTGAGCCATCCAGGGCCACATATTTGATGCCACATTCACCACGTACAGTGGGGAAGATGAGAAGTAAAAACCACCCTGAGGGCTCTATGGGAAAAGTAATGCATGAGGGAAGGTTTGCTCATTTGAGAGATGCTGGGGTGGCAAAGTCACCCAGCTGTCTTTGTTGTCAATTTGCCATATTATTGCAGGTGGATGAAGCAAGGAAATCACAGGTGTGGTAGGACTGGATTTTTTCCTGCCTAGGTGTTTTTGTGTGGGACACTGCCTAAATACATCGTGTGTGCTAAATGACAATCAGGTTTTTGTGGAGAAGCGAGAGTAAAAGCTTTCAAATGCTTACAAAACGTTGAGATTATAAGTCTGCATTTTCCAATAATGACTGTTCTTAACAATATTTTTCTCCCCCTTTTCAAGGAATATGATCTAATCTAATAATTTGAAATCACAGAGGGATTCTGTCCATATGGGCTCATAATTCAGAGATACATCCCTCTGAAAGGAAAGTATGGGGGGACTTTTATAGCAAAATACAGAGTAACTTCCAGAGATTAAGACAGCAGAGACATGTCAGAACCACAGTGGTCATCTTCCTAATGTCAGACTAAGCAACTGCTCTATCTCATCTCTGATTCCAGGACTGGAAATTTGGCATTGAATGGTTGATAGTAACATGGGTGTTTGATGCTTGTTGCCCATAAGAAGAGCTCTCAGTGCTGTGAGCTAGAGACTGGTGCTGTAGCAGAGACTTTGTCTTGCACCACACCTGATTTGGAGGTAGTGTACTTAGCCAGGGGGAAACAGATTCAACACTTTCTGTCTTGCATAATCCTTGTAAACCTGAATTATTCTAGAAGCCAGATGGAACTGGGTTGGAGTTGAAACATCTTCAGAGCCCCTCTACTTGGTGTGTGCAGCAGGCTGGGCCAGTGAGGAAGGATCAAGCACCATGCAGGGAGCCCAGTTCCTGCTGCAGGCACTCTGCTCCTGGATCCTTCCGTTCTGCCCGGACTGTGCAAAGCAGGGAGATCAAAATGGTGATTTTTAGCTACCCTCAAATGTTCTTTCCTAGGGAAAATACACTGTTCTCACCCATACCATGACTCCAACTTGGGTTTGCCAAACCACTTTGCTGGAGGGTGAGGACAGGACTTAGAGCAGCCTCGGGTGTTGTCAGCTCTCTCTGTCTCAGGGTGCAGAGGTGACACTCACCCTAATCCATCCCTGGCACCTGGCTGTGTGGCTGGGGTTGCCCTCCTCCTTCCCAGCCACTGACACAGCTCAATCCATTGCAACAATTCCATTTTGCAGCTGTCAAAACAAGGCACGTTCAATGCAATTATCTGGTTTGCATTTGGGATTCTTTGGGGTGTTTTTTTTTATTTTCAGTGCCCAGTCGAACATTTCAGCTGTAATTTCTCATTATTTTCTGCATTGTGAAAGAAAATTAACGCTACTTTGTAGAGCTGAGGAAATAATGTAACTGAGGTAATAAACACAGGGAATTCAAGGAATCCAGAACGACATCTCCACGCGTTTTTTGGAATATGGCAAAGAAATGTGAGCCATTGACTGTTTCTGTATGTTGAATAGCAGGTAGTAAGTCTTGAGGAAATGCTAGCTGGCAGTAAGGAAGTCCACTTTCTTTTCAAATGTATGTGCTTCTAGCAAAATACAGCTGACAGGGGTGTCTTGCACACAATTTGCATTTTTTCACTGTCAGTGCTGGAGCAAGGGGCTTACATTTGCCCTCCTGCTGCACGGGAGGTTATGCTGTGAGCTGCAGACCAGTGAAGGATTGTGGCTTGCCTTCAGTGGGAGGAAACAGCACAAGTGGCCTGACCAGAGCTCCCCAAGTGTGAGAGGTTTGTGTGTATGAACTGAAGAATACAGTAAGCTCTGTAAGGAGCAAACAAGATGTACTTGGCAGTTTACTGCCACTGAACCTAGGAGATAAAAAACCTTGGCAACATAGGGAACTACTTCAAACACATCTAGGTAAAATTTGGCTTCCAAATATTAGTTCTGCCTTAAATTTTGCTGATGTTGCATTAAATAATGTCAGTTTTTGCCCAGCTCAGTTCCTTCCTTTTCTCTTGAGGTCCAGGAGCCGTAGCAAACGTGCTCTCAGGCAGATTCCTGACATTATCCTTCATTCCTGAACGAGAGAACCCTCTGTGCCATCTCTCCAGCACACACAGCACCGTGAGAGGACAAGTTGCACCACCTTTCCCATGTCCTTGCCTCGCTGTTTTTAATCTCAAGTGGCCAATTTGTTTTGCTTTCATTACAGATGGGGAGGGAGTGGATTAGAAAGGATAGAACAGTCTGAACCAAATGTCCTCATTAGGCTTGTTTCTTCATAGTTAACTGCAGACTCTACACATGCTTGCAAGTCCTGTATTTACTTAAGTCACCCTTACTCAAGGGAGTAATTTGATTCCAGAGTAGCATCTCTCTTAGGTGAAGATCATTCCTGTGAGTAGGGATTACACAGTCAGGACCTAAAGCATGCTTCCTGGAGAGGTACAGCCTGCAGAATGATGTCATTTGTGGCAGAAGAAGTTAACTCTGTGTAGCAAAGAGAGGTTTATCTTGGTAAGGAAGATTACTCACAGAGGCACATTGTTGCTCTAATAAAAATTTCTCTCATATTTAAGGAATGCCAATGAAAACAGAGAAATATTTATTTGCTCTTGTCTGTGTAGCTCTTTTAAAAATAACACTGACTATGAATGTACCCAATAACTGCCTCAGCCTCTATCCTAGCAGTTACTGTGCCTGCTGGCATGACTATTCAGCATGTCTTCACAACAGAAAAAAATCCCAATATCACAATGTGGGACCACATCAGGGTGTAGGCAGCCCCTTCCAAATCAAGAAAACAAACCCCATGCTGACATCAAAGAGCAGACAGGGAGATAATAAAAAAAATTCTCCCTTGGCTTAGTAAGAGAATTTCCAGAAGTGCTCTGGAGGGATCAGACATTTCTAGGACCTTTTTTTCCATTCTTCAAGTAATGCCCAGAGTTCTCATTCAGAATGGGTGCAGGGCACAGGTCTGAGAGGGAGCCCATGCCATCAAGATGCTTGTCCTGAAGCATCTGAAAATCTGAGAATGCCATCTGCTGTCTCCTCAGAACAGTTTGCATTGTATCTGCTCAGCCTGCAGCTGACTGGTACCAGCAGGGTCGTGGTGGGTTCCCAGTTGCTCAGCTGTCATTGCTGGCTGCTGCTGTCGCCGTGCTGGGCAAGGGCAGATTCTGCTGTGCCACATCAGAGTAGGGAGGGTATGATCTGCTTTGGGTTCTCCTTACCTCCTCTCCCAGATGACACCTCCACTGCATCCCACGTCATCCCGAGCTCACAGCGAATGCCACTGCGTGCTTTCATTTCAGTTGGCTGAATTTTGCATTGCTTATCAATTTAATGTCTTGTAAGCAAAAGTCCTTTGTTCATTGTCTCTAAAGTAGCTGTCTATTGATGTGTTGCTGACCTGGTGGGACTTTTTACCACTCTCTTTCTCATCCTGTCCCAAAGATGTGGCTGACACACACACACACTGGGTGTTGATATCCAAAATGCAGAGGACATTCCTCTGCCTGTTTTGAGCCGTGTGACCCCCCTGGACAGGGTATATTTTGATCTCTATCCATGGAGGAAGCTGCCAACTCTTTGGGAAACTTTTGAATCTAAGATGGTTTGAACTGAATGTCAGAGCAGTTTGTGGTGATGTCCCAGAGTGAAAAATCTAGAGATTTTAGGATTGTTTATGTAGTGAATAGACAGTAGCTAAAAAAGCCAAGAT
The DNA here is from genome assembly GCA_013397815.1 of Aleadryas rufinucha. Classification (NCBI taxonomy): domain Eukaryota; kingdom Metazoa; phylum Chordata; class Aves; order Passeriformes; genus Aleadryas; species Aleadryas rufinucha. Next base: position 152,501 of record VZTH01000018.1, read on the forward strand.
GGAGGACAGTTGTTGTTTTCCAGGCTTCTTTCTCCTTCTTCTACACCTCCATACTCTGCAGCGAGGTGATTTAGACTGATTGGACAGAAATATCCGCATTTCCTCCGGATATTCAAGCTGAGGTTATAGAGTATTGGCAGAATAAAGAAAATATGTTTCGTTTCAAACTTCTATTGGGGGATTTGCCTTTAAAAGGGGCAAGGATTTCAGATAAGTTTCCTTTTTTTGCTCTTTCTCCTCTCTTTTCCGCGCCTCTCTTGAACTGCTACCAGGGTGCCACGCTGGGCACTCTGTCTCTCTGATAACACTAATTAAAACAACGATCTGGAGCAAGAAATTCGGAGACTCCGCTCATCTTTTCACTTTCTGGCCAGGACTTTGGGCCTCCCCCAGGTTGGAGGAGGCCCCCTCTCATATCACCACCAGTGATAACTGGGCAGCACTGGACTCAGAAGTGGGACACAGAAGAGTTCACAGGTTTTGCTCAGGACACAATTGGTGCATGGATGTTTCATGACTCTGGCATCATTCGAATTACTTCTGTTTGTCCAAGCCTCCCAAAAGCCTTGTTGGATGCCTGTGGTCCTTGTTGTGATTTCCACAAAGCATTATCAAAATATCAGCAAAGCACAGAGCAGCAGAGCAGTCAAGAAGTGCCCTCGACCAGTGAATGCATTTTAAGTCTGCCAATAATTTCTTTTTTTCAGTGATGATCTGAATTTATAATAATATTGCATCTTTCACAAGTGCTATAGTAGGGAAAAAAATCAAAGCATGAATTAAGAGGAGGCAAAATGAGGAAATAATATTTTAAAATGTCTGTGTGTACATAATTCTATTGGAGAGCTTCCCTCTTCTCCTTAATGTAGATTTCTCCAAAATCAGGGACTGCCTTCTGAGTTCTGCCTGCTTGCTATTGCTGTGCTAGATGAGAGCACTGGCATGTTGGCTGGTATGAACAGCTAATAAACTTTTCTATGCTTAAGATGTTCAGTGACAGAACAAATAATCTGCTGTTCTGATCATGGGAAAGTATGGAAACAACAGCCCACCTAAACTGCACAGTCTCCTAAAATTTTATCTAAGTTTTCTTTGTGCCAGGGAAAGGGAAGGAGATCAGACATCTTTCTTAATCTCCCTTTTTTTCCAGAAGCAAATCCAATTCCTGTTTAACACATGTAACCATAACCTATCCCATATGTGTTTTGCCCTTTGTTGCAACTATCTTTTATGAGTCGTTCGAGTAGCTGTGCCTCTTACTTCTTCAGTTTTAGATTATCTTCTACTGGTTTGCCCTGCCACATCAATCACAATTCAGAAAACATCTGCTAACCCTCTGCAAAGAATCTTCTTTTTTTTCAATTTCTGTACTGCTAAAGCTGCTCAACAGTTTTACATCAGAAGCATTTTTTGACAGAATGTAGCTCACGGGATAAAAGAAATAGAAGAAATTATAAAAATTCTATTTTTGTCACTTCTTTCCATAGGCTTTATTAAATGTTGTTTTCCTTAGCAGTGGGAAGAGCTATAGAAATTCAATTTCTTTACAGGATTGCAAAACATCCTCTCCAAACTTTCTTCAAGCATCTCATCTTTCAACCACACACCATCCTTGCAGAGGGCTAAGGCAGTGCTGTGAGAACTGGGACATATCAAATGCTGTATATCTTAGAAGTATACTCTGTTGGGGGAGTTTATTTTCTATTATTGCTCTCACATTAAGCTAGCAGCCTATCTGACATTTCTCTCTTTTTTTGCATTGGTTGTTGGGTTTGGTGATTGGTTGGGGTTTTTTTCCCTGCAGTAAGTGTTGTTCCTTGTTGTTCAGGACATTTCTGCACTTGGCTTTTTTTTTGTAGGTTGTTGCTGTACATTGGTTTTTATTTGTATTGGAAATCACCAAGGGATTAAGTTCCTTTTGATCAGGTTTGGTGTCTTGGTCAGAAGTCAGACCAATACATCCAGGTGTGAATACACACAAACCTTACAAAGGCCTGTTCTAAATCTAACAGTTAGGTTTTTTAACATGCACACATGAAAGAATTTAGCATGGAGTCTCACCCTTCCCCTCACTATATAGGTGAAAATTTAAGCTCAGCCTTTAGCCCACCTTTTGCTTTTCACATTCCGGTGCTGAGATTATTTCACTTTAAAGCTTTACTTTGGAGGGAGTCAAATTCCTCTCAGATTTACATTTGTATGTTTCTGTATCTGGTAAGAATGAAATTTAGCTGTTCAGATTGCAGCAGGACAGCCTCATGATTCCCTCTTGACAGCTTACTGTATGTGAAAGGAAATCAAAAATAAATAAATGTTTAATTCCAGCCCATTCTAGCAACACATACCCAATCTGTACAAAAAGCCTTTGAACTGTGCAAGTTGTAAAGAGAGTTGCAAAGAAAAGTAAATACCAATAAAGAACCATTCTTTCTTCTGACAAATACAACTTTGTGAAAACTGCAACCATTAATTTTTCTGTCCAAACACACTGGGGCTGCCTAGAGAGCTAAAGGACGTTTTGCTTGTTATGTCAGAAAGCATTTTTTCCCCCCTAAAGCATTTATTATCTGATGTGTGCAAGCAGAGTTTTAAGTCTAATCAGGTTTATAAAAATCAAAAGCAACAGTCTTACTCATGTGGAAAAGAAAGAAAGCAGTGGAGAGAAAGAAACGAGTTTTAGGTATTCTGAGATGGGACTGATTAACCACTGAGTTGATACATCCCTAAATCCACTCTCTGTTCTTAAAACTAAGAGTCAGAGTTGCTCAGATTTGCCTGGCCATGTCTTTTCAAGGATTTTGGCATCACACCATGTGTTTTTTATTAACAGCATTTTCAGTTGTTTAGGAAGAGAAAACAGATCCCACATGTGCATCAAGACAGTAACACAGCAGTAATCACCCACTGTGGGGTCTGCATAAATTAATTACCTGATCAGGTAGCTTTCTGTTGTTAGGTTCTCAAAATTCTCCTAAAAACCATCTATGACAGTGATTTGAAAATGTCACACTGTGGCCCTGCAGAGCTCAGTCCCATCAATGCTCATTAAGCACTATCCCAAGTTAAAAGGTGGGGTGAATTTTCCTCTCCAGGGCTATACAGGCTAGCATTTGTCATACACAGTGCTGTGTTTCCACACAGCCATCTAAGGAGAAAGTTTTAGACTTTATCCAATATTTTGTTTTAATTCTTCTATCATGAGAAGTTCAAACTTCGTGTAGCTCATAGTGTGCCACTTGTTGTATGCTGGAGTGTTTAACCTGCAAGGAGATCAATTTCTCTCATCAATATATTTTTCTGCATGTGCTACAAAACTGTAACCTTATCATCCCTGGCTGGACTTGTGCATTTACAGAATCTCTGTTAACATTTGTTGTCTTTTTAAGCTTTTCCCTTTTCTAAACCTGTCCACAAGTGATGAGTTAGAGCATCTGGAGAAGGACATCAAACAGTTAAAATACTCTTTATTATTTGTAATACAGAAAGGAGACTAATGCCCACTTACCTGAGGAATTATGACAATAAACTGTAAAAAATTGTAACAATTTTATAAAGCTGTTGGTAACCCAAAAGTCATTAATCTTCCTCTCAAATGATTGAGACCCAAGTGCTTTGAGCCCATTTCTGCTACCATGATGCTTCAGCACTTACAGGTTTTTTAAGTTCCTTGTTTGCAAAACTATTTCCTTAGGATGTGTGTTCGCTTTTCAGAGCTGCATACAAACAGCGTTTGACATCCTGAAACAAGGCTTTTCCATCACTATCTCAGCTCAGAGGTTATTTAACAAAACAGAGGTTTTGTTTTCTGTGTTCACCTGGCCCGGCTGAAGACAGTGCAGCATGCTGACATACTCCTACACAAGTTTTGTGATTGAATCCCGTGGCACAGGACTAGAGCAAAATTTCCCCCTGTAAAGACTGTTCCCTGTCACAGCTGTGCTTGCACATGAAGAAGTTTAAAAAGTAGAAATGTGATGGGTCATTTCAGTGAGAACTGGGGCAGTCTTTGGGCCAGACTGTCTTTGGGTTTGGATAGCTCTTTAGGAAGAGGAGCCAAGAAAAGTTCTTCCCACCTGTGATCCTTCATCATGGTTAAGAATAGATAAAACCTTCACAGTGACCCCGAGAATGGTTTTCTCAGTCCATGATCATCCTGTCAGCAGAAAATCAAAGCTGTTTCCTGGAGAAGGGTGATAGCTGATCCTTGCTGGCCTAGGAACTGCCAGGGCTGCTGAATGCCCTTTACCTGCCTTAACTTTAATCCATCTTTAGAAGTCCCTGTCTGGCAGAGAGTACTTGACCTCATCCTCCCCACTCGGTGTAAGGCTACTCTGCAGCACACTGTGGTCTTTGTTCCAAACAGCCTCAGAGTTAGCTCACTGAACTTCATTTTTGTTTTGTTCAAGATGGCCTTTTCTTCTGTAATATGCAATTTTCTGTAGGCACTTAGCTGCTGCTTTCCTCTCCATGCTCCTCCTCCGTGTGCAGTGAGCTGCATGGGAGGGACACCACACCATTTTTGGGTTGGTTTTTTTGCATTTGAAGTCTGAAGATCTTGCCTGGATCTCATCCTCAGCTGAACTGAGCTGAAATCAAATGGTTAGAGAACAAGGCTGAACTTGCAGGAGCTACCTCATGCGTTGGAACTGGAAAGATGAACAAGGTCTTTTAGTCATCAAGGAACTTTATAAGAAACTGGACACTCACATACTTTGAACAAAAGGCTGCTAAAAATGTTGAGGCCCCCCAGGAGGAGAGAGGGATGCTTCTCTGAGTGGTAGTAGAGGTCTCTTCCAGCAGAGAGTCAAGGAGCCTGAGCCATGTGTGCATTCATCCAAGCATCCTCCTCCAGCAGCCAAAAGCTGGGGCTGTGTGCCCACCATGCTCAGGAAAAGCTGTATTTTCTGCCTGAGTTAGGTCACTCTGACAGGCAGAGGATACTCAAGCTGAGCTGCTTCCCAAGAGAAAAGGATCCAGAAAGAAGAGCTGGGTTTTGTTGTGGCTTCTGGTTTTGTTCTGCTGTTCCTTTCTCAAAGGATGAGGCGAGGGTGGTATTGCAAGACATGGCAAGCATAAATCAATTGTGTTCACATCCTCATGCCCATTTGTGTGAATCTCCTTGAGTGTGACCATCTCAGTTTGAGAAGTCCATGAAGACATGGTTTGAAAATGCAGGAATGAGAACGTCATCATGAGCAGATGCCAAAACTTTCTTTTTTCTCTTTATTACAGCACATGGTTTTGAATTGAGTGCCTGTATATGTTGAAATGGCATCGGGTGCTCCAAAGTAGTCACCCTGCAGCTTGAACATTTCCTTTCCTATTTCTTTTCACATCAACTAATTTTCTGTCCTGTGTTGTGTCTTTCCTTACTCTTCCAAGACCCTCCCCATTAGTCTTGAAATAGAAATGACATCTGCAGCCCCAAGAATGCTGCGCTACACCCACAGAATTTACTTTATCTAGCAATCTGCCACTAATATTTTGAGAATCCAGCAAGACAGAAAAAGACTACCTCTCTGAGTTGCTATTGTACATCTGTCCTCAAATGAACTGTGTCATATGAGTTCCCTTTGCAACACTGGTGAAGAAAATACTCAATGTTTTTCTCACAAATCATTTTAGATGTACTTATCTAAGATATCTTGCCATGACTGCGGACCTTTTTGTGCTAAAACCGTCTGTTGTTTTCCAGGCTTCCTTTGAAATTGCTGTAAAACCTTTCATATTTATGAATATTTAATATTTTTCAATTTTCTTAGCCGGTGTCTACATTTATTAAGTGATAAACATCCACTCTGGGGAATATTACTGGTTATATTGCCTGTGCTTTGGAAACAGAGCTGTAGTGGCAGTCTCTCGGTGTTATTGTCAGGAATAAATGTGATTTGTGGGTAGGCCTGGCTCGTGGCTGGGGATGGTGCATCAGCTCTGCCACTTCAGAGTGGTTCCCAGCAGTGATGTGACTCAGGCCCTGTGCTGAGTCACAAATCCTCCCCTGCTTCCTCCTTGCTTGCACAAAGTAGCAGTTTTCTTCTGAACTCTATTAGCAGGAAAAGAATTGCTTCCCACACCCCTGGCACGGGCTGAAGTACGAAAATTTGTATTTTTGTGTGTATGGGGAGGCAGAGGAGGGATGGTCCTCTCCTTTCCCTTTTATTCCTGCTCACTTCTAGGTCATTTATACGAGGCTGTGCCCGCTCACACTCCTGGTTCAGGCAACCCTGAGGTGTAGGCAGAATATATCCCTGCAAAACCAATGGAAGAGCAGGCTCAGGATATGCTTTCTCTGAAGACCTGGACTGCTGATATGATGGGAACAGGGAACTGCCCTGTCCAGCAAACCAAGTTTGATCCAAATTTGAAGACACGGGAAAATGTGAGATAGAGCTGTGCTTGGCAAGGGCTGAGTGTTAGTTCTGAGACCAATGTCTTAAGATGTTGGGTTACACGATGTGG
>VZTH01000019.1:6504-110684 GCA_013397815.1 Aleadryas rufinucha
AAAAAAAAAAAAAAAAAAAAAATAATAGCATCAGACAAAGACAACCTTAAAATCCCTTTTTCCATTTCCTACATGAATAGACACAATGGGGTACCCCGAGCCCGCAGCATTCCCCATCAACCTGCTGAAACAACTCATTCAGAGTTGCTTCAAAATACGTCTGGAAGGAAGAAAATCTTTTTGAATGAGCACCTTTCAAGCCGTGTCAAGTGAACACAGGCTTTGTAACCGAAGGGGCGTTGAGCAAGATGCAACTCATCAAGACTCAGAATTGCACGGCTTAGATCTGAGGCCCGGGAGGCCGTTGCCTTCCAGATAAAATGCTCCGAGGGTTTTGATCAATCTCAGATAACGCTGAACCCCAAGAGGGAAAATTAGTAAAAACTGGTCAACTGATCTCCCAGTCTAGCAACAGCATAAGAGCTAATCTCCCTTAATCTGATTCAATGGACTCGACTTAACATCTCCTGCCCTTTCATTCTTCATGGGGGAATAGCGAGGGATGAAATCAGCTCCTTTCCGCTCTGTGATTGCGCTCAGGTCGTGCGGACCTTACATTACCCCCTCCTCTCCCACCCACCAAGTGCCACCCCAAGACGATTCTTCCCCTGCCATCTAAGATTTCACCCCACCTGGTAAACAGGGAGCTCTCCCCTCCGTCCCCCTGCTGTTGCCCCCCACGCTTTGAAGTCTCCAGGAGCTAATTAGATCACTTGATTGGAGCAGGAAAAGCGGGATACAGCCCAGAGCAGTGTTTGCTTACGGGGGAACTCGTCCTGCCTGCGTGCTTGCTCTTCATCAAACATGAATGTCAACAAATCCTCACTTTTCCTCTTTCATGAATTTTGAAAGAGCTCTTTTCTGGTTTCTATTTTTCCTCTAATTTTTTTTCCTTCATTTCTTCCTCCTCTTCCCCTGGGATTCCCAGAAGGGGAAACGGTGGAGTTTTATTACAGAGGTCACTACGTCAGGCCTGTGAGTTTGATGGTCCACAGCCTTCCTCGTTGCCTCTTGACCCCCTATAAAATTATTATAAAAGCCTTTCACAGGACACCAATCATACAACAACCCCCCAGGAGAGAGGATGAGCAGAGGCTGCACATAGACCCCAAATGCAGCAAAGAAAAGGAGCTACACAGATCCCTGGGAAGAAGAAAAGGGCACATTTCCCTTTCAGACAGGCCAGGAACACCCCTGGATGTTTAACACCAGTTAAAGCCATGGATGAGGACATCACCTGGACAAGGCAGTCTCTGAATCACATCCTAATGAGCCATAAATGATGAGAAAGTTGTAAACAACCAGGCTGTGAAATTGCAAGTTTGGCATCTGAATTCACCCTCTCTGCCGTGCTGGGATTGAGTTACTTTGGGCACTTTCTTCTGCAGGGATGATAAGATGAGCCTGACTGATTTCAGTCGTTTCAGGGTCTCATTCTAACAGATCTGGGCTGTACTACTGAGAGAGTTTTCCAGACCCGTGAGGAAAATTTAAATTCCAAACACGAAAAAAAATGCAGAAGGCTGGAGAGACTTTTTTAAATCGTGACTTTTCTTTAAATTGCACCAAATTACATTTTTACCTTTATCTGACAGCACGGAGATAATATTTTACTACACACAAAGCCCTCATTAAGAGAACTTTTCCACTTAAAAATTAGGTTTTGCTTTTTATTGTTTCTTAATATTTTTTTTACTGAAAGCCATCTCATCTTTATTCTTCATTTATCACCCTCTTTTGTTACAAATACCAGTAGAGCGGCTCCCCCTACACACACTTCTCCCATTACCACTTTGTTTCTATTGCCCTTTCTCTGTTTATTGATTACAGCAAGAGCCAATCTATTTTTTTTCCTTTTTTTTCCCCCCTTTTTTTTTTAAATGGATATATATCACTGAGCCTTACAGCCACAAAGAACAGGCATTTTGAAACTGGTCTGAGCTCCACATGCTGAGTGGGCCAACGAGGATTTAATTCAAAGGCTCCTAGAATCAATACTAGCCTTTGACTTGTCCTTATTTTATCCTTGTTGATGGTTGATGTCTGTTGTCAAAACTCCTGGAAGGCGTCTGCTGTGATTTGCTGTAGTGGCTGTGGAGACTTTAATGAGCAGAGTTGTTCTTATATTTGAGATCACCTTCAAAATCCATTACCTGCTCTCACTAGAGAGATCTTGGAAACCTTCCACATGGAGAAGCAACCAAACACCTCCTGTTGTGCTGCTTTCTCTTTTGTGGTTGGACTTATCCATCCTTAAATTGGCCACTTTGCAGCCCACAGCTCTGGTGACCCCTTCTACCATCCCTGAGGAGCTGTGGGCAGGGTCTGGGGACACCCAGCCTCCTGCATCCCTCAGGTTCCGAGCATTTCACATTTGTCTGGTAGTTTTTCACAGGAATATTTCAAAGAGCATCCCAAGCTGACAAGGAGCCATTATCCTCATCGCTCTACCCAGGAGACAATCAAAGGCAAAGATTTGCCCCAGGAAACATTTGCTGGTGAGTCACACACAAAACCCCACTCCCAGCTCCTGGCCTAGCACTGACATCACGCTGCACAAGCAAGAGGACTTAAAATCTCCCTTTAAAGAGCTCGTTAAACCCATCCCAATTCTGCTTTTTTTCAGACAGAGCAGCCCGTCCTCTGATAAAAGCCCAAGATGAGACTGGATCTTTATCACCCTGTTTTGGTCTGCAGCCCCTGAGCAAGCTGAGAAACAACGTTTTGTTCTGGCACTTGTTTCAAGTGAGCCATAAAAACTCTCACACCAGCCCCGACCACGAGCCCTCCCGTTTGTTGAATGGGTGCGTTCCGTGTAATTTACCTTCTGCTTAATCGTTCTCATGCACACGTTAATTGTTCTCCTACATGAGCAGGATACTAATCGGGGCTCAGATAACCCCTCCATCCTACTTTACATGCTGGTTCACGCTTTCCCTTATTTTAACTGGAGCCGTTTTTAATTCCAGTTAGGAAATTGATTATTCACACTTTTATTTGCCTTCTTTAAGAAGAAAGCTCAAGGAGCGCGAGAGGAATTGTAAATGCCTGGGTTAAGACCAGGAATGGAAACCCTGCATGTCAATGTGTGCGTGTGGACGTGTTGTGTGCAGGAAGGGACAGGCAGGGAAGTGTCCCCATCGCGTTCCTGATCAATATTTGGGATGCTTTCTGCAGCAAAGGTGCTGAGGCCAGGTCAGCAGGGCAGGGAGGATATAGAGCCTTTTAGGTTGGCAGAAGGACTGCAGGCAATCAGAGAAAAAAGTCTCACCCAGCATTTAAACTTCTTTGTTTTTGCATGCAAAGCCTGTGCAGGTCTCAGGGGTTCTGAAATTTAGGAGAGCAGCCCAGCTTGGGAACATCAGAAATGGAAGTGGAGCTGTGCACCAGGTGGGTCGGTGGAAAGGGGAACAGATTCATAGAATGGTTTGGGTTGGAAAGGTCCTTAAAGATCATCTAATTCCAAACTCCCTGCCATGGAAGAGCATCTTCCACCAAACCAGGTTGCCTACAGCCCTGTCCAGCCTGGTCTTGAACACCTCCAAGGTCTCCTGGCCTTGGTCACCACAAGGGAAGTGTGGGCCTTGTTTATTCTCAGCTTCTGCTGGGGTTTGCTTAGGAGCAAGTGGGTGTTAAAGTAGATATTCTGATCCCAAATCCCTCAGTGACCCCTCAGACCTCGTAGCTTTGTCTAGAAACCCTAAACTCAGGCCCCACCGTGCTTTCCTTCATCCTGAGCTGGTCACTCATCTCCCTCGGCCAACAGAGAAATGGCCAACTCTGCGCATCATCCACCTGAGCTCTTTGAGATGGGATGAGACGGTTTCTGTTCAGAAATTCCCATTCCTCACCATAGAAAAGTATGGGATGACTGCATCCTACAGAGACATCACAAGGCTTTTGGAGACAACCTAGGCTTCATGAGATCTCCCCCAGGGCATCAGGACTTTTCCAAGGGGGTTACAGAAAGCAGAGGGAGGCAAAAGGATCTGCTGAAAAACTCACGGCAGGGACAGATTTCAGCCAGGGAAAGTGGAAAGATACTGGATGTGTCCAGAGAAATCCCCCCCAAAAAATGTTTCTCTATTATCCAGGTGGCTCATTCGAAGCTGCAATTTAAGTTTATCCTCACATTCCGTGCTCCTGTGCAGCCTGAGGTTTCCAGATGAACACCACCCCTCATTACAGGACACAGTGAGCAGTAGGAAATATGGCATCGTGTCATTCTCTGGCAAATGGGGAAAATTGGCAAATTCACTCTCAAATGAGGAAAATTGCAATTCTCTGGCAAATTGGGGGCTGTTGTTGCTGGAGCAGAGGAGGACAAGCAACCAAACCCCAGCAATCACCAGTCCCAGCTGGTATGTTTTCTTTTCCAGCATTCTTCTCCTTCTTTATTTCCATTGTTTTTTCCTTTTGATAGAAATACCAGAAATCTCTGCACAGTCCACATTCTTCTGAAAATAAAACCTGCTCAGTAAAAAGCCGGCTTTGTGCTGAAAACAATATTAATAATAATAATAATAATAAGGAATGAAGCTATTTTAGGCAGATAATGCTTGGCTGGCTTTTATACAATCCTAGAGGAAGCATCCAGAGCCTGATTCTGTGTTCACATGCATGGACAGCCCTGGCTTCCTCTTGCACACTTGAATCCACCGAGGTCAAACCGTCAGCTTGGTTACATGATGCGGACAAACTCCACCCTTGGGATAAGAAAACACACCAGAAAAAAGAACTTTTCTTTCCTTTTGACCTGCTTAAGACTCAAACCCAGGAGTGAGAAGCCATCATGATGCATTCATCAGTATCCAGCTATTTCATCTCTGGCCGGACACGCTCCGATGAAGTAACAACAGCAGCAGGGTCCAGATGCATTTGAGATAGGCTGGGTATCCCTGTGCAGAACGCAGCAAAACCCCACTCCCCGAGCCTGGCAGGGGCAGTAGCATCTTTATTTCAATCTGGTTTCTACTTTTCTGGTTGAATGCACCAGGAAGTTCCATTATCAGACGTGGAATGTTTGGTGCCGCTGAACTGGAACCGTGTTTCTGATATCATCGACCATTAGCAACCAGGCTTTGCTTGTGATTTCCCAGGCACCTTCAGGTCTCTATTAAACAAGAGAGGACTAAAACTCCTGGAAGCTGTGGGGATTTGAGGCCTACTCCACTGCCTGCACAGCCAGGCAAGTCCTTCCCTTAGTGTTTACAGTATGCTTTAAGCTCCCCTTTTAGTAACTTGATTTTTCAAGCAAGTGGTTGAGGACACAAATAAATGCTCTTTCCTGCTCTCAGCAAGAAACACTGCCAGGACATATCCTGTCTTTTCACTCCTGTTCCCTCCAGGCAGTGTATTGCCAAATCCCAGTGGGATAAAATTGCTTGGATGTGGGCTGAAATCTCAAAAATCAAATCCATTTCCTCCAAATGGCTGCAGTTTGGAAAACACCAAATTCTGCCTGCGTTTTCCTCCCCCTCACAGACTGGAAGCTGACCAGCAGGCAAGGAGTTACTTTGATAAAAGTGGAGGTGACAGCACTGAGTCCATAAAAAGCCAACATCTGCCCTCAAATTTCCCTCCAAGTAACAGATATTTTAGGTACTGTCTGCAGACAACAACCCTCTCTAAAGAACATCTGCTCTGGTGAACACCAGTTATGAGCTCTCCTCCTTGAAACCTCTATAAATAACAATGCACTGAGGGCTGAGTAAAACCTCATTAAATTTGGGAAGCCTGAGAACTGCTCTTTGCTCAGCACCCAGGAAGGGGAGGAAAAGAGGAGCAGTAGAAGGCAATGCCCAAAACTAAATCCATGTGCGATGTCAGAATAGGAGCCCCAGAGGCCAAGCCCGATGGGAAGGCACATGGATTCAGATGCTGTGGATTTGATGAAGTGCCAGAGACATAAAGAAATCAGGCTGGGTTCCCCATGGATAGCTGGAAGGGTGGAGGGAAAGTTTCTAGGCAAAGTGCTAACTAGAAAAAGGAACCACAAGCAACTTTACTCCCGTTGTTTGATTGCCAGACGTATTCAGGGAGCAGAACTTTATGCATCCTTTATACGAGAGTGGGATTTCATCAAAGGGATAATAACTGCATCATCAATTTCTCCTTTGAAATGAAACCCAAACATTGCCTGAATGCAGAAGCCAACAGCAGTAGCAATAACAGTGCTGGAAAGAAGTCTGTAATTGCAATGCCATAAACCATAATCTTTGTTTTAGAAATAACACCTGCTCTCCAAGTGACTTACTCTCCGTGGTGCCACCTCTAGAAACTCCCTGCTAGCGGTGGCAGCCGGCTTAGGAGCTCATATAAAACGCTCAAGCACCCCCGCCTCGTGAAAACATATTAACTAAATGGAGCTGCAGGCTTCATTCCTCTTTCCTAGAAGATGATTCCTGCCTCCAGCTCCACTCCTCGTAATTTATTTTCCCTTTTTAAGTGCTGATATGCACGCTGCTACAAAAAAAAAGGAAATGCTTTTCTGATTATAGTGGCAGAGAGAAGGCTGCAGAGCTGCTTTGCTGCTCTGCATGGGAAACTTTAGTTCACTTCTCTCCAATAAAGATTTCTTTTTTATCTCCTTTGGGTGTTTTCGTTTTTGGTTGGGTTGTTTTTCAGTTGGTTTGGGTTTTTAGTTGAAAGCTCAGACATACTTATTATCCTCTCCATCAAGCAACCTCACAGCTGCAGAAATGAGGGGAAAGTTATTAGCCCAGAGAGCAACAGGGACTTTATTTAAAGCAGGGAAGGAAGAGGGTTTGTGCTGGGAGAGGATGGGAATGGAGCAAATGATTGCTCTGAAGGGGGGCAGATGGAGTTCAAGCCACTCCAGAGTTCAGGGCAAAGTGAGCTGAGGATTTGTGGAAGGCGCTGGCTCGGTGGCCGGGGCTGCAAAGCTCCTTTTCCTCCTCCTCATTCATCTCCCTGAGTCCTTCACAGAATATCCTGAGTTGGAAAGGACCCACAAGGAGCATCAAGTCCAACTCCTGCCCTGCATAGGACACCCCCAAGAATCCCACCATGACCCTGACATGAAAATCATGGAAGTGGGATTGCCTTTTTAATCAGGAACATGGTAAATCAAGAGCCTCTGTGTGAATTTGCACTACGAAGGGGCACAACCCTCTTCGATCCCTGGTGATTTTCTGTTCCCATCCCTTTTTCCCAGAGTTGCCAGTGGGAACCACCAGCCAGTTGCCAAACCCTTCACCAAGAAAACTTGGGTGTAAGAGCTGAATCTCATTCTTGCCTCTGTAGGGTCTGCCAAAAAAATTTCTTGTTGACCACAAAGCTTCAAATTGTGTGCTTGGAAACTCCCCTGTGGTTTGTGAGACTTTAATGGGATAATATGAAAGAAAGGGCAAAAGGCACCATGGAAATAAAAGGAGGGAGTGACAGGTAGATACTGCCTTTGCAGGAGGAGGGGAGGATTTTTGGGCTTGGAATAAAACTCACCCAATGTTGCTGCAAGAAAATTACTCTGCACATTGCCTGGAGCCTCCCAGACTAACAGGAGTTTCCCACTGACTTCAAAGGGCTGTAGACAAAGCCCACAGAGAGTTTTTCACTTCCCTGTGCTGACAGAAAACCAAAAATTGCAGGAATTGAAGCAAATCTTTCCTCCTCCGTTTGTGATATGCAGGGTTTCCCCAGATGGGCTGCTCCTGCATGGTACAATTTTGTCCTGAGGAGAGGAACCAGGAAAATGGACTTGAAAGGAAACTTGGGAGTTTATCTACTGAGCACCTAAAGCAAAGCAGAGGTGACTCTGGAGCACTATGGAATCCAGGCTTAAGATTTAGGGTAAGTCTGGACCCCCTGCTTCCCCTGCCTTATTCTGTGCTTGCCTGTGGGTAGGATCAGCAATTCGGGAGGACTGAGTCAAACCCAACAGTGAAACCAGAATGTGAAACAGTCATGGGAAGCCTTTTCCTTCATGAGGTTGGAATAACAGCCAGGACACACCTCACGTTCACATCTGACCCAGAACCATGCACTGACATGAGCTGTGATGGGTCCTACAAATCACAGAGTCACAAAACCATTGAGGGTGGAAAAGCCCTCAAAGACCATCGAGTCCAGCACTGCCAAGCCCACCACTAAACCACGTCCTGTGAACCAAACCCACCCAACCCTCTGCTCCCAGGGCAGGTGTTTTCCTGCCCTGATGCAAAGGACCAAGCCCAAGAGTGCACTCTGGTACTCTCACTCCTCATGGGGTCACACCACCAACCCCAAAGTCTCAGCTCCAGCTTCCTCCTCCTCTTCCTGCAGCGCTGACAGAACTGACGTGGCCTTTCTTTGCCTCCAGCCCCGGTGCTCTTTTCCCAGCTCTCTCTGTGGGACTTTTGTTCCTCCCAACAAAGGGAGATGCTCTGTTCCCCAGCCAGGGAGCTCCTTTTCCCGTCTGGGTCCTGATGAAAGGAGCGACACTTGAAACCAGCCCGGATGGCTCTGGCCCTGTTTCTAATTAGCACATCATCTGCTCGCTTCTAAAAACAGCCGCCCGCATGTGTGCCTGGAAGGGGAGCCGCTTGCAGCAGCATCTCCCTCTCCAAGCAGCCTGGAATCAGCCTGGCTGGGCCACCTGGACACGCACCAGGGCATCTGACGTGGTTTTCTAGCCCCAACCCAGCCACAGGGCATCCAGCAAAGCCAAGCAGGGTGATTTTTCCCCCAAGGGGAAGCAGCTGAGCAGGCAGACTCCTGGTTCCCTCCACCCAGGGAGATCTCCAGGCCATCAAGTCTCCTTGGAGTTTCTCTCCATGCCTCAAGTCTCATGTTGGGATTCTTAGACTGTGTCTGGGCATTTCAAATTGACACCTAAACTGCTTTTACACTGGGCACAGATCACAAAGGAGCAAACTGGGATGGGGATTTATGGTGGGATTTTTAGCTGGAAACAACAGTTTAGTTGTAGAACCATTAAGGCTGGAAGAGACCTCTAAAATCAAGTCCAACTATTATCCTAAGGTGTATATTCTCTCTCGTTTTGATTCATTTAATTTCTTTACAGTAATGTCCTGAACCAACCTTCCTTCCTTTTTTTATTTTTTTTCCCTTTTTTCCCTTCTTCCCTTTTTTTTTTCCTTTTTCCCCTTTTGTTTTCATTTTCCCCTTTTTCCCCTTTTTTTTTTTTCCTTTTTCCCTTTTTCTCCCCTCTCCCTTTTTTTTTTCAAAATTCATTAGGCAGCACAGCAGGAGCTCAGCCACTGAGAAACTTTCTGCGAAGCAGAAATATCGTGCGCCGTCTCGGGGAACAGATATGTGTGGGAGAGAGGTAATTACTGCTCTCCGTATCTGTCTTTGGCTCTGGAATTAATCCACGGAGAGCACTGAATTAACTTAAGACCGGGGAGATCTGAGGATTGTTCCTGGCAGTCCGTCCCAGCCATGCCGGACCTGGTGCGAGCCTCTGGACAGGAGCCAAGGCTGACTGAGAGCCAAAGGCAGGGCTGCAGACACGGCAGGTCCTGCTGGGACACAGACAGGCTCGGGGAGGGATGTACACGAGAAATCAGGGGGGATTCACTGTCCCATCCACCCTTCCAGGTCATAAAGAACCCAAAAATCAGGCTGCCTGTTAAAGATCTGTCCGTAAATCTCTCCTAGGAAGAGAGATGAGGGCGACAAGGAAAACGTCAGAGGGGTAGGAAGAGTGAGATCCAGGTCAGCAAGGCAGCACGTAGGACCAGGAAAAGGATTATATTCTCTCCACCCTGTCTCCTGTTTCAGATATGAGCCCAGTCTAATCCAGCCTCTCCTGGGCTTTATTTCTACAGCAGCAGTGAAACAAGATTTTTTAATTTTTTACTGTGAAACAGCCACTGTGCCCAGTGAAATCTCTGTTTCTGTGTGGAGGGAAGGACGAAGGGGACCACAGATAGCAAATCTCTAGTGGGAGGTCCCCAAGGCACAGGGACTGGAATGAGATGGCCTTTAAGGCCCCTTCCAACTCAAACCATTTTAGGATTCTATGAAAAAGAAGCAAAGGTTCAAAGAAAGGGCAAAGGGTGAATGGTAAAATGCAGATATTTGGGTCCTTTTGTCTCTCCAGAGCTTGGGTCTTCTTTAAACTGAGGAATCAGAGATGGGAAGCATAAATTTGTATTTGTATTATAGCTTTCATTATAGTCTTGAATTAATAATTGAGTCAATCCTGGACTTTAGGGCTGTCAGGTAAATACTGGATGTGCTCCAGCCTGGATTCAGCTTCCTACAGGGAGCAGGGGCAGCCTTTGAGCTTAGGCAAGGCTCCACATTTTGCTTATGACTTCTCCAAAGTTCACATTCTAAATCCGAGTTCAGCTCACAACTGAAGACACATAATCCCAATTCACTCCTGACCCCAGGATTCATTCCTCCCACTCATCAGCTTTTGGATTCATTTGGTCTATCCCTGCCCAAATATCCCTCCTCCTCTGCCAGGGTGGGATGCTCCACATGCCTGGAGAGGTTGGCCGGGCAGCTCCAAGGCCAGCTCTGCCAGCTTGCCCACATGACAGGGCTGTGGCCCTCTCCGAAGGTATCGGGGTTTTGCAAGCTGTGGGATTTCCTTTCTGAGCACAGCTCGTCACAGACCAAGATGTGATTTCTCTGAAGCTTTGCCCAACCAATCTCCAGCTCGCCGTAAACCCCTGGGGATATTGAGCTAAACGTGGTCCAGATGGCACTGGAAGGCACGAGACATCAGCAAGTCACATCCAGCCTGAGACAGTGATGTCTTTCCAGGGGCTGCCCATGCCCAGACGATGACAAGGAAAATCAGAGCTGACCTGAAAAGGAAATGGAGCTTTCCCTCCCCTCAACGCTAACTCTGCTTCACGAGACTGTTTCCAAACCTATCCACTCCCTTGCTTTTCCTTTCACAGTTTCTTCACAGCTCCATCTCAGCCAGAAGTTGAGCCATCTGAGCTCACATGAGAAAGACTTTTCAGATGTGAAATCTGGCTCAGTGGCAAACCTGAAAATTTCAGAGGCAAATTGGGCACATTGGGTGCACCACCAAACATCCCAAAGGCTCATGTGTGTCACCAAGGACCTGAGTCCTGAACACTTAATGAACCCTCTGAGATTTGGCCAACGTGGCACAAATCTTAAATCTGTGTTAAAAATCTCTCCCTTATAAAGAACATTTCTTGTTCTCCCTGTTGCAGTTCACCTGGCAGTGCCAGCTTGGGAGGATTCAGTCCGTGCTGAAGGATATCATGGCATTTCTCAGGCATGCATGAGCACCCTGGAGGAACAGGGATACAGCAAACAAGACTCATATCTCTGGAGAATTAACGCAGAGTAAACTACACCGAGTGACCTTCCTCAGATCCCAGGAGACCGTGGCAGCACGAGCTCCCAGTGCCTGATAGAGATGCTGAACAGCTCTGTGTCCATGTGACAGTACAGTGGGCACTGATGGAAAAACCCCCACCATGGAGTGCCCTCACATCACCTTTGAGCACCACTGACGTCCCTCAGTCTGCTCCACGCTGGGAAGAATCTGCTGGATCAGTTTGCAGCCATTTGTCATCAGGAGAACTGGGAGTCACCTTCGGAACGTTTCCCTCCAAGCATCCCCGTGCCCTGCCCTGAATGTAAACACAGCCCAGAGCCACAGCTTGGTTTCCACAACTGTGTCTGCTGGGTTATTTTTATCTCTGGTCCCCTCTGCATAAAGTAAATCAGTAATTTATCCTTTGCCCACGATTATCGATGAGAGAGCTCCTCGTGCGAGTTCTCAGCGGGGAAATTGGGGATATGCCGGGAGTTCCCATCTGTGCCCTGCCGGATCTGCACCTCAGCTCTCCCTGCCCTAACAAGGGTGATCGCTCACCACGGGGGGATTGTGAGCACAGGGATTTGGGAAAGGCTTATGCATGGAAGGGAGATTAACACGGCCTTGAGCCGTCTGGCTGGAAAACGTGGGAAGCATGAGAGCGATGTTCACTGGATCCAGCTCTCCAGTGAGGCAGGACAGTTGCTGCCTTTCCTCTCACCTGCTCCATGGAAAGCTAAGCAAAAACTTCCTTAAGATTTAGTCTTTGGTGGGGTTTTTATTCAATATTTTTTGTTATTCTCAGCTGGACCACAAGTGGCTGATGATTTCCATGGAGTGAATGGCCTTGCAGAGTGCTGGGAGGAGGCTGGTTACGGTCCCTCCTCTCTGGAAAAACTCTGCTCTGAGGGATTACCTGATCCCTAAGGCAGGTGAATAGAGGATGCTGCATGGCTGGAGCCCCACAGATCTGGGTTAGCACCCCCCTTGTGACAGGCTCCCCATCTGACCTTGAACATGTTGCTTAGAGGTTCATCTCAGAGCCGATTAGGGGATTTAAAATAATTTTCCTTCAAACTAGCAGGAAGGGTTTACTTATGGCTGGGGGTTTTTTTCCATTTCTCTTAAATCTGTTAGTTGGCTTCAAATACCTCAATCCTAATCTGCCTGGGTTGCAGATGCAGCCATCCATCAGATGCAACTGCTCTACACGATCACTAATGAATTCCAAGTTCTTTGGACTGAAGGCATGGTCCCCATATTATAATTTCTCAATCTGACCAGATAAACTGACTTTTCAGAGTACAGTTTCATTGCAAAAATGAACATAAACTGCTGTACCTGTAAGAAAAAAAATCTGTAGGAGTGCTAAAAAAACACTTTGTGAGAGTGTCCAGACAGAGCAGACAGAAACGAGCTGCAAACACCAAGCAGCTCATCCCTTCACACCAATCATCCTGCTTGGCAGGACTCAGAGACCTCAGGTGACCTGGAATTGGACAAGATTTAAAAGTTCTCCATGGTCTTCCCATGGAGCTGGAGCTAAGCTTGCTATGAGATCTCCTGTGGGCTCCTCCAAAGGGAGCAGTGCAAGTGCAGGGAGGAATAGAAGCCATGCAGTCAGCTGGCCAAAAGCTATGTTTAATCTTGTCTCTTAATATTAATGTCTTTTCTGAGGCCAAATTAAAGCACAGGATTTTGTGATACTGGGGTGTGAGTTCGAATCTGATCCTGAGATAAACGGGAACAGAGCTGTGTGAGATCTCAGCAGATAAATTTCTGCCTTATCCCCGATCACCCTGGCTGTGACATTTTTGCCCTCCAGCTGCAGGGACTGGGTGATCACAGACTTTACTTCAGCACTGCCAGAACGGGGTTTAGGTCTCCTGTTGCATTGTGGATGCTTGTTTTGCTCTCATGTTGAGAGGAATGCTCCAGACAGAGGAATCATCAATGATCTTGGAGAAAAAGGATGCCACCTTCTGTGAACTTTTCTGTGTGACTTCCCCAGAGCAAGCTGTGCTCTCAAGTTCAGATGTTGTTAATATCCTCCATGAGGAGGAAAACACAGCAGCTGGTCTTGTGAGTGACTACAGAGAGAAAACTCCCAGCTATGACTTCAGTGTCGTGGGAGAGGGAAATATTAGTCCAAACCACCTCAAGCTTTTGGTGGAGGTAGATGAATTTCATCCCTTTTCTCCTAAGTTCTGCAAACACAGGGATATAAAAGCACTGAGGCAGAGATGAGCAAAGCAGCCCTCAAAGCCAGTATTTAACACCAATATGCCTCTGATGCAACTGTTTTGGGATTTGAGATGGTTTTGAAGCTACAATTTGTTCTCAAAGACCACCAGAAAAGCAGGGAGGAGAACAAACACAGGGAGATGAGGGAGGTTTGGGAAAGGCATGGAGCAGTGCCAGCCATGCCAGCAGTGCAACACCAGTCGTGCTGCCGTGGTGATTTTAGCCCAAAAGTGCTGTATTTATGCACAGGGACACCAGGTACTCCCCAAGCCCTTGGGACAGGTATCAGGAAGTCCTTCAGGAGTGGTCACAAGCCACCTGCACTGTGGCTCCCTGAGATTTCCTGGAGGCACAGGACTAATCCAGCCAAAGGAGAAGCCAAGCTCAGCTCCCTGTGGAAGCATGGGGTGTGCACTGATCTGGTGAACTCTGTTCAGATTACATTCCTCCACACCCTGCAGTTTCAGTGGGGATGGTGGGCAGTGCTGGGCTTGAGAATGGGCTGATAAATAGATAATATATAGATAATAGAGATCATATACAGATAATACTCCCATAAAGACAGAGTAAGAGGGCATAACCCATTTTGAAAAACACAGAACCCACCACCAAAATGCCTTTGAAAACACCCAGGATTTCCTTTCTGCTGAATCCAGCACACCATCCCCGTCATCTTCTATAAGACCTCTCCAGTGCTCCTAAATTTGGCAGCTGTCATCTACAGGAGTTACATGATCTGGAGCTAATGCAATTAGCTGTGACTTTGAAGGCACACAGCAGCTTCTCATCATTCTCAGAAGAGCCTAAGACAACTTGGGGACAGCAGCCAAGCTCAGAACGACTGCCAGGAGTGTCATGTGCTGTTCCAGAGCTGAGAGAGTGTCTGCAGCGGGAACAGAGCCTTGAACAGATTGGGGAAAGGATGGAGCAGGGAGGGAAGACAAGAATGAATGAAGACAAAGAGGGATCAGCATCAGAGAAGGGATGGCCACAGGTTACAGGGTGGGAGTGAAGGGAAGGAAAAAGGGAAGGATGGTGGGAATGAAGGAAGATGGGACATAGGAGATAGAGGGGTAAGGTGAAGAAAAAATGATCAAGTGGATTAAACAGGGTTAGCTGGGGGAGAGAATTTGGATTGAGAGCGGGAATTTGGATTGGGAGGGGGAATTTGCATTGATATTGGGAAGCTGGGTTTAGTTTGTATCAATTGCAAGAAGCTTTCCAAATGCTGTCATTGCTGGTTATGATTAAACATGGCCTGGCAAAAAAGGTGATATCATTTAAGTACCATCAAATGCAGGAAAGGGACAATTGTCTGCAGCAGATCAAGAAAATAAATCAAGAAATAGTCCCCATTAGCCCATAAAGCTGTTCCTGTTCATGTGGTTGGGTCTTTTATTAGACTTGACAGATCACAGAAAGTTATAATAACTCCTTCCAAGGATCAGGAGTTTTGCCAGAGGCTCTTAGAGGTTCCAGTATCTTCTTTCATCTGATTGCCAGAGAGGCACCAATGGTGCAACACCCTTACCAAGGAGCCCCCACCACTTGTTTTGGGGAAGTGGGGTCCCAGCTGGACCACGACAATGATTTTGTGAATTTGGGGGTGTGCTTCCTGAGCACTGGGGAGGGAAGGAATACTCAGGCACAGCTACACAGACAGAAGCTCTTCAAATTAGATGTAAGACATTTTTTACAGTGGGCATGGTGAGGCACAAATTAGTCAGAGAGGTGTTAGATGCCTCATCCCTGGAAAAATTCAAGTTGAATGGGGCTCTGAACAACCTGGTCTAGTGGAAGCTGTCCCTGCTCATGGCAGGGGTGTTGAACTACACCTTGGAAAGTCCCTTTTAACCCAAATTATTCTCTGACTCTGGGGATGGAAGGAGTCTAAAAGAGCTGTGACATTACAGCAAGCCATAGTAGCACTCCTTAGGATTTCCAACCCTTACCCTGTATCTGCCAAGCCAGCAGGACTCCCAGACCCCCATTTTGCCCCCAGGGTGCACAAACGTTTCCCCAGGCTGATCTGCGTCACTCCAGGCACCCCGTGTGCTCAGGGTGGCTGTGACTGATGTCACACACGGAGCTGTCACTCGCTGTGCCTGCCAGGGGCAGCCACCGCGCCCAGACTGGGGACAGCTGGGCTCCTTGGCCGCACAAGATCCCTCTGTGGGACGTCTGTGCTTGCAGACAGAGTGTGGCACCTGTAAAGCAGGCACAGTCAGAGCCTTTGGGCGTGGGGAAGCCTGCCAGGATCCAGGAGACACGGAAAAATGCAGGACTGCCTCCAGCTCCGCGTAGGGGAGAACATGCCTTCGGATGTTCCCTCTGTGTGAAAGTTGTACGCAGATATCTGAACATATTTCTGCCCCAGGAGCTGGTTCTGGGAGGCTGCAGCTCGACAGCCCAGTGAACTCAGCACAAAGTCCCTGATGTTATTTTGGGCTCTGTAATAAGGTACCTGTGAATCCACGTGTCCTTTTTCAAGGATATAATGTTCATGCAATCTGAAAGCAGGCGATAACCCAGCCAGTATCACCTGTGTTCTGTGGCTCAGAGAGGAGCACAGAGCTGTCCCTGGGCAGTGTCACAGCCCCTCTATCTGGACATGTTCCACTTGAGGTGTGCCTGATTTTACAGCTCAAAAGAAAAACCCAGCCTGGAGGCTCACACCTTCCAGGAAAAGGAATCACAGTCACAGAGTGGTTTGGGTTGAAAGGGATCTTAAAGCTCATCCAGTTCCAACCCCCTGCCATGGGCAGGGACACCTTCCACTAGAAACCTCTCAGGTTTCTCCAGGTGACTGGCAATGAATGTATTCATATGAGGAACTCCTTCAAGACTAGAGGGTCTGTGGGAGGAGATTGGTGTAATTATAAATCACTCCAGCATCACGCTTAGACCTCAGAAGCCTAAATTCCAACATCCCACCTTCCTCACCCTTTCCAGTCCACAGCCCTCAGTGCACACCACAGTAAGCAAGAGCAGAACAGGGAAGCTGCTGCAAACAGATGCTGTTCTAATCAAGAGGCTGGGGCAAGCAGGCATGGGAAGATAAGCAGGTGTCAGCATCCCATCACCCATGGCACCATCCATCCCCCTGTCAGGCTGAGACAGGCTGTCTCCACGTGGCATCTAACCCAGGATGCTGGATCGCAAAAGGGTTGGGTTGACACGCACTGGGGTGGTGCCAGCCACGAAAGGACTGATGGGGTGGAGGAGAAAAGCATCTTCCTGTGGTTTGCAAGAGAAGTCTGCCTCTCTTCCTGCAGCAGCTCGAGGAGGCAGCCGGGATGAGGATGAAAGGAGAGACGTGCGGCCGCTCGAGACATTCCGGAGAGACGAGCGGTTCACCCACCGCACAGAACTTCCTCTGCCGGAGCAGCTCAGGTAATAAAAGCTGCACAAACACCGTCTGCAGTGCGAGGAGACTGGGAAGTTAATCATTTAGCACTTTGGAGAGTGAAAGAAAACTTGGGAGTAAACATAATTTTTTCCCCAGAGCGGCATCCTGTATCTTGATGGAAGCAGACGACAGCTCTGAGCCCAACCCCGTGCTGCACCAGGGAGAGATCACAGCTGAGACATCTCCGTGAGCTGTACCCACCCTGGTATAAATTAGATGGAAAAGGACAGGAAAACTGAAGTTAATATTCCCAGAACAGCCAGGACTTGGAGGTTATTAACCCCTATTTTCTCATTAAATTCTAGCTTAGACAAACACTTTTCTCTCATCTAATGTAACCCAGAGAGATGAGTCACTTCTCCCCCTCCACAGCTGTCAAAAGCATTGCTGGGCTGTTCCCTCACTGCAGGGAGAGCAGCTTTTCTCTCCTGGGTGCAACAGGGTGGGATAGGCCAGAGCCTTTCCCTATGCCCTTTCCCAGATTTGGTTGTTCGCAGGGGATCGGACTCTGTGATCGTTGTGGGTCCCTTCCAACTCGAGACATTCTACAATTCTATAAACAAAACCTCCCATTTTAAGCCTAAAAACCTCATAAAGGATCACACTGGCCACATCCAGCTCCCAATGTCACCACATGAACCTTTAATTCAGTGGCTCTGCAGAGCATCCACCATGCTCACCACGATGCAGAGTCTCCAAAGCGTTTCCCAAGACTGCCAGCATGAGGATAAAAGCTGGGAAATTCAAATGCCACAGGAGGAGGGAGAGAAGGACACTGCCAACATGGGCTCCTTGCAGCAGCTGCTTAATTTGTCAGGTAGTAATTCATTAGGTCTTAATACACAGGGTGGATTTAGAACAATGAGAACTGAGCAGCACTCAATGTACACATCCTGTGACGTGCCAGCAACATGGAACTCTCTAGACAGCCACAGATTTGTTATGTTAATACCCCCTCGTCTCCTTCTGAGATTATCAAAAGGCAAGTGCTGTCACACAGGAGAAAAAAATTACAGTAAGGGATGGATGGATGTGACTGGTGCTTATTCCTTGTGCACTACTGGGAAGGCGCTCAAAAGAACACTGAAAAAAACTGAGGAGAAAAAAAGGATTTTACCATTTTTCTTCTGATTTATGGAATATCCCCAGTTGTGACTCTCTGGGCCAGACTTTGCCTTCAAGAATACGCTGGAGTAATGGCATGGATTCCTACAGAGAGCTGCTCCAGCCCAGGATGGAGTAAAGACGGTGGGAATCCCACCTTCCCTCTGGAAGAGAGGCTGCCCTCAAAAGCTGCAAGCCCCAGGGAACGGGGCAGCATGGGAGTGCTCGGAGCCTGCAGGCAGAGCCCACGGTCCTAGACGGTGTTCAGGAAGAGCTGCTTTAGTTATCAAGCTCCTAATTGAACTAATTGAGCTCCTGCAATTTGCAGGAGTTAACCCTCCCCTCGCCCACCGCGGGAGGCCAGAACTTGAAGCCGGTTTGGTGGCGCAGGGCACCCGCGCGCGGCGTTTTCCACAACAAAGGGGAGATGGAAAATGTTGTTGCTCCCGGACCTCCGAGGGTCTCCCTTTGATTGTTGCATTTCCTCCCGGTGTCAGCACTTGTGATATTAATGATGTAGGCAACGGGTCATTAAAAACCATTCGGGAGGGGGGACGCAGCCACCTAACGAAGGATTAGAGCCCCGGCGTTATTAAAGAGTGAATATTCACTCTGTCCAATTAAAGGGATCTTCGCCTAATAGCGGGAACACCGCTCCTCCAACTCCCCTCTGGCAGCAGAGCTACGGAATAATTTCATCACCCTCCCGAATAAAGCTGAGGAGATATGGAACAAAGAAGCTGTTTTGCTGCATCTGAGATCTGCCCACTCCAAAACATGAAAGTGGCGCCGCTCGGGGAATCGCGGGCTCCAGTCCGAGGAGGTTCACAGAGATATTGCAAACCGAGGGAGACTGGTGGCTACAGCAAGGGAGAACCTCCAATTTCAGTGCCCTTTCATTTTCTTTGGATGTTAATTGGATTAACATTTCAATTGGTTTGAGGTATGTGTGAGATAAAGGCGCACAAACACGAGCGCTGTCGATGGCAGAGGAAACGGGGAAAGAGGAGGATGAAGAGGCCGTGGTGGCTCAAAGAGGAGCAACACGCACAGCTTCTTCCTCAGCCTTGGGGAAAGCAAGATCTCTTTATTCAGAGCTGTGAACTTGATCTTGCCCCCAGTCTGGAGTGGTCAGAAATCCTTTATTTTGTTTTTTTTTGTCAAGAAATACCATTAATACAAAGATAAAACAACAACGAGCTGCACAGAAGGAGCAGCCAAGGAGGAGTTTGGTGAAATGAATCCCAGGCAAGTCCACATTACCTTAGAGGGGAAGGAAGAAGAGCTACAAAACCAGAGTCCTCACTGTCCCCTCCTCAGCACAGCCTTCACCAGAGCTGCTCCCAATTTACAGCATCTTCCAATACCGCCAGTCCAAGAGGTCAACAAGCACCAGTCCCCCTCAAGTAGACGGTGCACAAAGAAAATAAATTCCAGCTCCTTCTCTGGCACCCTTTGCTCTCCTGGCCCCCAAAATGACCCTGCTTCACTTAATTGGATCCCCACCTGACCTCCAAACCCACCTCCACCTGCAGAGCTCAGAGCAACCTGCCTTCTCCAAATGAAATCCCTGCCCATGGGGGTCCCAAAATCTGCTGCCAGCTCACGTATTGCTCTGCTGTTCTCCGAGCTCCCGAAAATCACCTTGCCTGTGCATGAAAAGAGAGCCCCTCTCCCTGCCCTCTCCAGGTTATCGGCTGTAATCTCCTCGAATGAAAAGCACAATGAGAAAATGCGATATTATTACGGCTACTTTCCCCTCCGGAGCTGAATTTAAGGAAGGTAAATAATTGGCATAAAAGAGGCTTTTGAAAAGCAGGTCTCTGTACCCATTTGTTGTGGATTCCTGGCAAATGCATCACCCAGCTCTCTCCAGCGAACTCCATCACCATCACATGGGGAGAGAGAGATTAAAAAAAATAAAAAGCTTCTATTTATTATAAAACTTTAATTGGTTTTAAAGAGTGACTGTCGTGCTGTCTGACACTTTAAAGTGCTCTGTACTGTAGGAGACATAAAACATGAATCATTGCACTTGTTTTTCATCGTCTTCCCTGTCACATTTGCTAATTATTTAATCTCCCGTGTCAGAAGTGGGTCTTTTGCTCCTTTTTCTGCCCCTTTTTTTCCCTTCCAATTCTCTCCTGCACTAGACTCTGGAACAGGCATTGCCCTGGTGCAGTTTGGGTGACAACAGTGTGGGATTTGGAGGGGTCAGGATAGGGGGAAGGGTTCAGAAAATGAGTTAAACAGGCAGGAGTGGGAGATCATCCACAGCAACGCAACGTGACCCTCCCAATGCAATTTTTTGTATGAATTCCTCATCTTCTTGATGCAGGCCAAGGGTTAGGCACCAGGTCCACTCTTTGCTCGGATCCCATTCCCACAATCATGGTCACCATCCCTGGAGGGATTTAAAAGCCATGTGGATGTGGCACTTGGAGACATGGGTCAGTGGTGCCTTGGCAGTGCTGGAGGACGGTTGGACTCAATGATCTTGGAGGTCTTTTCCAACCTAAATGATTCTATGATTCTATTCCATGACCCTAAAAGACATTTCCAGCCTAAATACCACCGTGACTCTCTGTTGGATATGGGATATTTGCCCCGCTTGGGAGAGCCTTGCTTGACTCTCTTTGACTGTTAAATTCTAATCAACTCCAAGCTCACAGGTCACATAGTCTACATGGGTCTTGTTCACAAGGGACTAAGGGATATTTGTGGAACAACTTCCTGAAGCACCAGAGAAGCTCTGCTTTGTTGGGACAGAGCAGCTGCTTCTCTCCAATCACAGTAAAAGGGGTTTTTCTCTGCAGAATAAGGGGAGCAACATCTTCATGCAGCGTTTCCTACCACATCCATCACCCTCCGAAGACAAACACACTCTGCTCTTCATCCCTGTGAGAGTGTCCTCCCCGTGGAGAGAAAACTCGTAGAATCACAGAATGGTTTGGGTTGGAAGGGACCTTAAAGATCATCTAGTTCCAACCCCCGCCATGGGGATGAAAATCCTGATGGAAGTCCTGCATCCACTAGAAATTCTTAGATTACAGACAGCAGAAATGTAATATTTGCAATTTTTCTGGTGCGCAGCACTGAAACAGAGGTCCCAGAATAAAGCAAGATGGTCCAGGATGAAAGAGAAAAGCCCAGACCGACAAGTGGACGAAGTCACAATCTTGTCTTTATACAAAATGTAACTAAAAAATCCTCCAAAAGTTAAAAAAAAAAAATCCATAAAAAACCTCATATTTTCAGCTAGAAGCTGCTGATGCTGATGTAGGATCTACTTTTTGGAGATTGCATCAGTCCCTCAAGAAAAATGTAGCTCAGCAGTGCCTCTGTGAGAGTTTCCACTTCCAACAGGCAGAGCCTTAAGTAACAAAAATGAGAGTGAAGGACCACAGCAAGGCAGCAAGACCTCATCCACCCTCCCATACCTCGGGGCAAGATCTGCAGGGTACAGACCACTTTCCAGTCAGAAAAAGGTTTCCAAGTTTTCAATTCCCCATCCTGGAAGTGTCCAAGGCCAGGTTGGATGGGGCTTGGAGCACCCTGGAAGAGTGGAAGGTGTCCCTGCAGGATGGCTGGAATGAGATTATCCTTAAGTTCCCCCCCAACCCAAACCATTCTGCAATTCTATGATTTCCAGTGAAAATTTGGCTTCCTCCTCTGTCTCTATTGCCCAGCTTCCAAGAGATGGCATCCCAAGAGAATGCTCCCCTCTGCCAGGCTCAATGCCCACGCTGGGATTTATCTCCTGGCAGCAGAGCTACATGGCACAGAGGCTTCTGAGGCACACATGGCCCTCCTGGAGAGATGAATCTGGGAAGGGGACAAGAATTCACCCCCCCTGGGATCCCCACATGCAGTTTGGAGTTGCTGAGTGGTGCCTCTGATTACAGGTTCCTGAAAGCTGCTGCAGGAGTTGGGAGCAAGGGGGGGATGAAGAAGAGTCTCAGATGTTTGCAGAGAACAAATAATAACACCACTAACAAGGCTGCATAATTTTATGCCTCCTGCTTCCCCATCTTCAAAGGGCATCCCACAGCTCTTGGCAAGGCCCTGTGAAGCAGGAGCCAGGCTCAGGGTTCAGCACCAGAAGGATTTAAGGTGAGTGTTGATATCATTAATACAAACACTGGAACACAAACAGCCACCAGGGAGAGCATGGGCCTGAGGACCTCTCACCAGGGGGAAGAAACCCCAGTTCTGGGTGCTCTGGAGGCAGAGAAAGGGATTTTACTGCTTCAAGCAATAACTGAGCACCTTGAAATGAGAGTGACCCAAGGAAACTGCTCAGCTTCGTGTCAGGGGGTGACAGAGCATCATTCATGCCCTGCTCCTCAGGGTGTGACAGGAGCTTTGTTGCCCCCCATTCCCTCCACTCTGTGCCTCCCTTTGAGCCATCAGAAGGTGCAATCCAGGGAAAAGCTTCATACTGTCCCAACAGGAAGCCCCAGGTCACCTCTCCCCACCTGAGCTGAGGTTCCCCCGTCTCCCCAACACCCCCTCCAGGTGATGGAGAACCTCCTGTGCTGCAGGGAGCAGACAGTGTCCATGCACAGGACCTTTGCCAGGTGTTCCCTTGCAGTCACAGCCCTCAGATGTGGTCAACAACACTCAGAGGCATCTGAGGAAGGAGTTTCTGCACCCATGGAGCCTCTCTGGCTATCACAACCCTTCCCAGATTCCTCAAGCGCTATGAAAACAACATGTAAAGCATTATCAGTGCTGGCACAACTCACTGACCCATCCAGGCAATCAGCTTATGATATGAGGGATGGGATCACGCTGGCTGAGCAGGCACAGCTGCTAATGTTATTCTTGTTCATCAGAATACTTAATCCCACTTTTTTTTTTTTTAATAAAAATAAATCCTCAATGACTATTTGCCCGAGGCTTTAGTTGGAGCAGCTAATGGAGGAGGGGGGGACACATGAAATGAACCCTCTTTATGGAGTAGTGAACAGTAGCAAGATTGCTGAGCTCGGGGTGGGAGGGCAGCAGGAGCCCAAATGTGGGAGAAAAAAATCCATTCGCGTGCAAGCCTATGTAGGGAGAGGTCAGGAATTGCTACAGCTGGGAAAAAAAATCCCAAATAAACAGTGCCACAAATGCTGGGAGTGGGAAATGAGGCAGGTTGGAGTAAGATGGAGCAGAGCCTGAAGGAGGAAGATGCTGGACAAGAAATGAGGCACACCTCTCCTCTCAGTCAGGTTTCTCCACCAGTCCCAAGCCTTGGGGTGGCCCTGGGATTTTGGGAGATGACATCCAAACCCTTCCCCTTCCAGAAGCACAAATGCTCCAGCTCCTGGCACAGGGCAGCAAAGCTCATTCAGGAGACAGCTAGGAGCACGTGCAGCCCCGTTCTGGTGCCAGAGGAGGGTGTTGGCACTGTCCCACCCTGCAAAGACGTGTCCTGGTGCCGGACGGGCTCCCTGCACCCTCCCAGCATCCCAGGGAGCCGCGCACCAGCAGATCCTGCATTCCTGACACAGCCCACCAGCCACAGGAACCACGGAGAGCCTTGAAAGGGGGTTAAAAGGCTGAAAACCTCAGCCAGCTGATGGAGAGACCTCGGGAAGAGGAATGCCAGAGCGGCAGATCCAAGCCTGAGCAGGCGGCTTCACCATGCAACGTTTTTTTTTGCAGCCTTTTTTCTTTATTTTTGTTTACAGCCCCAATTCTCCTCCTGTCAGAGCAGCCAGAGCAGTTCACACCTGCTTTGCTCTGGGCGCTGCATCCCTCTGAGCCAAGTCTGAGCCCAGTTCCTCAGCACCACACGAGACCTGAAGCCAACAAGTTTCCAAGGCACGCTCCGCACACAAAGGGAAGAAAAGAAATGCCGGAAGATTAGACCCTGAGCTGAAACTAATTGTTCAATAAGCCATGAACAATCTAGCCTTGGTGCAGTTTGCTTCTCTGCCTTTCATGTGTGGGAAGGAAAAATAAACAGCACGGGGAGAAGGGCAAGAGGTGCCAAGAGCCAGGATGGGGTTGGAAAAGCTGCGTTTGAACCGGGATGGAGCTGGGATGCTCCCTCCTCGCCAGTGAGCTACTTCAGCAAGGCTGGCAGGTTTTTAGGCCAAAGAGGGCTTGATTTAGCTCAAAATCATTGATCAGCATCATTCCAGGGCCAGCAGCATCGGGGTGTAGTCCACAAAGCTGATGAGAAATAAGACTTTACATTCAAGGCTATTATTCCACGAGCAGCAGCGACTCATTCAGATCAGATTAATTGACAGGAATAAAAAAGAATATGTTGATAACTCCGGACATACAGAACGTTTTTATTCATGCTGGAAAGAAGCCCAGATGTAATAGACTTGCACAGACACCTCCCCCCTCTCCATGGAGTGGGCACCATCAGCAGTTTTTTTTCCTGATCCTTAATAAACCACGGGCAGGACAGGATCTGGGGCACCCAGCGTCGACACAAGGCAGATTTGCTGGTCTTTGGCCTACTGCAAAAATTAACCATCCACCCAACATATGGGTCCCAGAGAGTCTCCTGCAGAGCCCACTCCTCCCTCCAATTCCCACCCCCCCAAGCAGGATAATCCCCTTATTGTTATTTAGAGACACAGAGGTGGATCTGATCCGCAACCCCAAAATCCCCGTGTCTGGAAAGAGCTGAGGAAGAGATTAGAGATTCACCTCCCATGAAGGGAAAGAACTGAAGAGTCACATCCAGGCTGCCCCGAAATCTGTGAGCGTCTGAAATTTGGCCTCAGACCCAAATTTCTCAGACACAGCCCGGCTCCATCAGCACTTTGGGGCTTGCTGCAGCCTAGCAACCAACAGCTGATTGCCTCATGAGCTCGGAGCTTAAGGAAGAAAAAAGAGGATCAACTTCAAAACAAGGACAACCTCTGAGAAAACAAAGAGTTCAGGCTCATGAAACATCAATTTAAGGAACAATTTTTTGATGATGATGGTGGTGAAACATTGGCACAGGTTGCCCAGAGAGGCGGTGGCTGCCCCATCCCTGGAAACGTTCAGGGTCAGCTTGGACAGGGCTCTGAGCAACCTTTTCTTGTTTGAGAGAAAAAGGAGCAGCATCTGTAAGTCAAGACTGGCAGATGTTTTCTTTCCAAGCACAATCCCAACCCCACTCCTGCCCATGTGGCTCAAAACCCTTAAGCATAGGACCCAAAGATTGGCTACATCAGCCTGGTGCAATCCTGTTCTCTCTCCTGCTTCATGGCTTGGGGTTTTGGACACATCCAGGAGACAAATCCCAGCCCAGATCCTGGCAGGGAAGCAGGAGGGATCCAGGTACTTTATCACCTGGAGAGAAACCCAGAAGCAACCTGATCTGCTCCAAGAATGAGTGAGATGATCGTGATATGCTGAGACTGGATGGGGCACCAGCTCACCTCCCCAGGGTGCCATCATTTGGGATGTTTTCCTGCAGGACAGAATCTCCCAAATGCTGCCTCCCACAAAATGAATCTCTCTTCCTTTCACTCATGGTCTCAGTGCCACCATAAAGGAGTCAGGACAAGAAAAGCACCTTTTATTCCTTCTCAGAGCCTGTCATTCCCGACAAACAAGAAACCCTGGATTGCTTTGCTCATACTCCAGAATCAGTGCAAGGTCAGATCCAGAGGGAACTGAAATCCAGTGAAAACTTTCTTTCAGTCTACCAACCTGGAAAAAGATCAGAAAGTCTGTCAGTGTGCCCCAAAGCAGCCAGGAATAGCTGGGAGGGAGACGAGAGGTTGGAGCTGTGGGGTTTTTGGGGAATATCTTTCCAGCATTTGGGAGTGGGATGTGCTGCCATGTGCTGTCCCTGATTCAGTGCCCAGACCTATTCTAGAGAACACACACTCCCTGCTGGAGCTGAATTCCCACCTTTTTTCCAACACTGCCGAGGCAAACCCAACTCTTGTCTTCCCAGATGCCTTGCTGTATCCCTAAATCCTTGCAGGAACCAGCAGGGAGCTTTATTGACGTGCTTGTTGTGGCAGCAGAATTAACTGCTGGGGTGATTTTACCAGCCCAGCCCATCAATCCCATTTTCCATTATTAGGCACCTGTGTGTTACGTTCATCGATTCCGGGCACTAAATTTCCTCAGGGGTTAACAATATTTTTAACACGCAGGCAAAAATCCATGGAAGCTTTAAGAATACTCAAGCTCAAGATTCCCAGAGGTCCCCAAGGCCTGTGTTTTCTTCAGTTTATAGAGACACATCAATACATCTCCTTAATTCCATCTCATTGTTCCCCCTGTGTAGTGTGTGTTCCCCCTAGATGGAATCGAGGGAGTTTTTGATGACAGACAGGGGCATTCACTGCCCTGCTCATGAGGTGCACATTGTTTTTTGGGAGCTTGGTGGCCAGGCTTCAAGACCAGAGTGAAAACATGTCCAATTCCTTTGGTTCCCACAAGAAAAAAAAAAATATATATAAGCATTAAGGTCTCTTGCGGATGCAACGTGCGATTCCAAAGGGATCCCATTAGAAAAGTCTAATTAACGCCCTATTACAAAATGAGATCCGGTGAATATCCCCATTAGCTGAGCAAAGATGGGCAGGGATTTTAATGTGCAAAATCAACAGTGAATAGGTAAATGGAGTCTAAATGAACAGTCCAGGGCTGAGGAGAAGAGCAGAGGGATAAGAGGCAGAGGAATGGGAGAGCACATGGAGAGGCAGGAATAGGAAGAGGCACAGAGTAGCTCAGCAGGATAATGGATGAAGGGGTGGATGGATGGATGGATGGATGGATGGATGGATGGATGGATGGATGGATCAGATGGCAAATGTTGGCAATTCCACTACGTTCTGCCTAGACCTGTCCTAGCCCTTCACCCCTCAGCACTTCCCTACAAAAGGCACTTCAACGAGTGCCTTTTGGCACTTTTGGTCAGGCTTGCAAGAAGAGAATCAAAAAAAGGAAAGAAACAGCAACAAGGGGGAAAGTGCTTCCCCAGAAATGGACACAGTCCCAATCATGATCCCAATGTCTTAAAACCTGGAATCTCACTCATCCACCAGTATCCTGTAGAGACAATTTAACAGGTACTGAATGATGCATTACTGGTGAGGGACCAATTTTGCTGCCACGGTGCTGCTCTGAACGTTGAAGAGCTTCTTTAACTTTTGCAAAGTTACATCAGAACATTCAAAACCCAAATCTAGCCCGTTTAGAGCTCCCATTTACCTTCTGTGCAGAATGCAATTTCCTTACATCTGTTCTAGCTAACAAGCAGACAGAAAGGGTGAGACACTGAAGGCAGAAAAGACAGGAACAGGAGCTAAATGATGGCTAATGGGCAACTGATCGAGTAGAAGGACAGATGCAGGGAGAGATTAATAGAATAGATAAACAGGCATCAGACCCCAATCTCCCAGCAATTACAGTCTGCTCTGGATATCCTAATCTTCTGCAGTGTCGCTCTCCAATAAGTCCAGTTAAATTAGTTATTATCCCTCATTTGTGTTCGTCCCTGGAATTATTTTGGTGGCGTGGATCAAAGAAACACCACGGGCTTTAATGCGGCGTGTGCTGCCGAGGAGTCAAAGCATTAGGAAGTGCTCCCTGCTCTAATGCATTCCCGTCTCGTGCCAGAACGTGGATCTTTAACTTCTAATTAGTGCATCCCAGGATCTGTCCAAACAACCCTGCCGTGTCTTTCCTCACAAACACAAACAGATGAGCTTCCCCAGGGACTCGGAGCCAGCTCGACACCTACGAGGGGCAGCAGTGCTCTCACATTTCATAAAGCATGAGCAGGCACTCAGCAGAGCTGAATCGAGCTCTGGAACTGCAGCCTGTTTTTTGTACTTTATTTTCCCCTTCCCACTCGATTCACTAAAAAAAAAAATTTAAAGATTCCTTCTGCAACTGTAGTGAAAAAAAAAAATTTTAAAGGATGAAAAGGGGGAAAAGGACCTCATTACACATTTAATTTAAAACTCTATCAGCAATTAGGATATTTATGGACTGATCACCTGCCAAATGTTAGGGTTTGAATCAAAGCTGCTCAGGAGTGCTGCAGTTAACAACCCGGTCTGGTGGAAGGTGTGCCTGAGAACAGCAGGGGCTTGGAATGAGATGGTCTTTAAGGTCCTTTCCAACCCAAAACACTCCATGATCCTATAAACCATAAAGGAGACACAGAGTTTGGGGATTTCTTTTTTCCTCCTCTGTTTTTGAAGATTCTTTTAATTTCAAAGATTAATTTGAGAGATCAAACAAAGTTAAGTCTTAGACCCTAGCAGGAAGGTCTGATTGGAAAACTGAAGTCACACATTCTACACTTCCCACGTCACCCAAGTTTGAGACCAGACCAGCCAGAGCTGGAGGGACACCTACATGCGAGGACAGCTGGGTTCCCACATCTATGACGGGGTTTCCACTTTAAAGACACAAAAATAATTAAAATTACTCTTGAACAAACAGCCTCTTCTCATTCCGAGCAAGTCTGCGTGGAGTTCAGCAGCTCCAGCAAAGCCAGAGGCCCCAGTGGAACTGGCCAGGCTATCAGGAATCGCCCAGGGGACAGCCCTAATCTGCTTTCTGACATGCACAACGCCCATAAACAAATGATTACGCTCCTGTGCCTGAGTTTCCCTAATTTGCAAAATGTTGATAATGATCGGGGCTAATTGAAAATTTCCCATCAAGCATTATTAGGATGGGGAATGGGGATTTTGAATGAGCCACTTGCAAAAGGCCCAATTTCCCCCATATATCTGATTTTTGACAGCAAAACAAGCAAATGAACAAACAAAAAACCCAAAACAGTCTTAAGTCTTTGGATGAATTTTCCATGGAAAACAACATTTACTATTTTCTGGATAATTCAATGAGTTCCCGGGGTTCATAAGGCTTCTGAGGGTTCTTTTATTGCTCTTTTAAATAAGTACAGCTGCTTTAATGGGAGGCTCAGTAGAGCAAGCTTTATTTGCAATGATCATGCTCAGGCCTCTGGCCAAATGTGAGTTAAGTCTCAAAAAACAACGTGGGAAGAGGGCACTTCACTAATGAGAGAGAGGGACAACCAGATGATGAAGAAATTGCACAAAAAATGGCCAAACCTTGTGTTTCTTACACCTGATCCCAGCAGGTTTTTGAGGAGCAGCTGCTGGAAGGGAGAAGGGCAGGTCTAGACCCCTTTTTTCCCTGTGTTTTCTGGAGGGCTACATCTGTAGATAAGCCAATAAATCAGATCAGAGCTTATATTCCCCTTGCTTCCTAAACCAGTCCATGTCCATACCCCTACCAGGGCTGAACTAAACTGCTGACTTGGGGTGTTTTCCAGCCCAAAACTACCCCAAACCTTGTCAGGGCATTAGCTGGGAGCTGGGAATTAAACTCTGGGGACAGCCATGGGCCACAGCTGGTGCCTGGTGGACTTTCTGTCCCTGGCATAACCTGGGAAGCCAAGACAGGTTCCAGCCATCAGCAGGGTGAGAGATCTCAACTATCAGCAACCTCAAATTTGGAGGTGGATGCTCCTAAGAACCCATCAAAACTGACTCCATCCGCTGCACCTGCCTTGATCTCCCGCCCAGCCAGGCCTGGCCTTCGTCAAGGTTTAATTGCAGGGGTGACCACAGGGTCTGGGGCCAGCAGTGTCACTTCCATTAAGCCGATTGTCCCTGTTTAGCCTCTGCTTTTTCCTGGGAGAGCAGGGCCGGGGGGAAACACACAGGGCAGGAGCACACAGCAGTTGCTGCATCGCTGGACTAACAAATGCACGACACACAGCAGCATTACCAAGCAATTAATCAACGGGAATAATTAGCAGAGCCCTGATTGAACCCACGAGCAGAAACACGCTGAAGGCAGGGGAAGGCTTCTGTCAATGTGAGGGGACATTTGGGATCAGGCACCAAAAGACACCTTCCATGGGCAGTGATTTTTGGACATCTGCACCCTGCCCTGCAATATACCTTCAAGCCTGGCCTCTGCTCTTTTTTGCAGTCTAAAAGGAGCAGAGAAGATGGAAAAACCCAAGAGGAGAAATATCACTGACAAGGGTTGAGGTTTCGAAGAAAATTGGTTCCAGCAGGACCGGATTTGCTGCTGCCTGAGAGCTCAGGATCTTTCTGTCAAATCAGACGTGATCTGAGATCCCAGCTCCCACCTGAGCCACAGAAAAGTTTAGGTCTGAAACCCCAAGTTTCTGTGCTCTGCAGCTGGGAAACCAGAGTTATGTGGGACCCCAACTTCTGATTCAAATCCACAAGTTTGGGCTTCTGTTTGTGTTTGCTCAAGTGGATGAAATGTCATATTTGGATATTTCTGTGAGTAAGACTGGGAGGCTTCTTTATTGTGAGTGGGGAAGCTTTGCTTTGGGTTTCCTTAAATGAACATGGCAGAAAAAACACTCCTTGCAAGGCAAAAGTTCATTAAAAAAGGCAAAGGACATAATTTTACCTCCAGATCGAAGATAAAGTAGCTGGTCTTCAGCACAAACCCCCCCTCTCCCCCAGTCAAAATCAATAAATCGTCACAGAAAGTTTTATAGAATCATAGAATGGTTTGGGTTGGAATGGACTTCAAATATCATCGAATTCCACCCCCTGCCATGGGCAGGGACACCTTCCACCATCCCAGGTTGCTTCAAGCCCCGTCCAACCTGGCCTTGGACACTTCCAGGGATCCAGGGGCAGCCACAGCTTCTCTGGGAATTCCATCCCAGCCCCTCCCTAGCCTCCCAGCCAGGAATTCTTTCCCAATATCCCACCTAACCCTGCCCTCTGGCACTTTGAAACCATTCCTCTTTGTTCTGTCCCTCCATGCTCTACTCAAAAGTCCCCATTTTGCATGGCCTTGCTTCGAAAACAAATGCCTGGAAACATAAACCCAAATCTCCCTCCTCCAAAAAGTCCACAGCATCACAGTGCTCCTCACGATGCTGCAGGGACTGGCACAGGGGTGTCCCTCATCCCCACTGCCTTTAGGGAGCTGTTGGTTCCTGACCATTATTATTCTGTGTAATACAATAATCCAAGTGTCCCAGCAGGATTTGTCCCCCAGCACCGGTCACCTGCAAACCCAGAGAACTGCAGGACTGACTGGCC
The DNA here is from genome assembly GCA_013397815.1 of Aleadryas rufinucha. Lineage (NCBI taxonomy): Eukaryota > Metazoa > Chordata > Aves > Passeriformes > Aleadryas > Aleadryas rufinucha. Next base: position 37,586 of record VZTH01000019.1, read on the forward strand.
ACTGATCACCAGGCAAAGTTAAAAGAAGATGTGCAGAGGGGACGGGAGAGGAGGGGGTGGAAATCAGTCACTGAGGAGAAAGGAGAGGGGAGGAGGAGAGCGCAGAGGTGAGCTGTGCTCAGAGAAGGGATTAGCCACAGTGCCGGCCGGAGCCTGAGCCCCTGAACCTTCCCAAATCAATTTGGAGCTCCTGCTCTGCCTGTCTGGGGGAGAAAACATGCTTCCTCCACTCCCCACCCTTCCTGCACCCCCAGCTCCATGTCACACCATCTGAGTGACGTTTCTGACAGCCATAAGGGACCCTCTTTTCTGCAGGGGAGCAGGGAAAGATTCCGATCACAGCCAAGCTCTAAATGCAAGGTTATCCTTGGCAATGCATTTGTCACAGACACGGAGCCCTGCAGGAACAGAGTCACGAGGGACAGGGATTCCAAGGGGTTTGCAGTGTTTTGGTCGGTTACCATTGGTGTTCTGAGGAAGCCAAATGAGAAACTGGGTGGGGAAGATGGGATGAGTACAACCATTATCCAGGAACCTCCTGCACATCACAGAATCACAGAATGGTTTGGGTTGGAAGGGACAATTAAAGGTCACCTTATCCAAGCCCCCTGCAATAAGCAGGGACACCTCCCATTATCCCAGGTTGCTCTAAACCCTGTCCCACCTGGCCTTGGACACTTCCAGGGATCCAGGGGCAGCCACAGCTTCTCTGGGCATCCTGTGCCAGGACCTTAACAATCTCATTGTAAAAAACTTTTTTATATCTAATCTCAATCCAACCTTCTTCACTTTAAAACCATCCCCCCTTTGTCCTATGACAGCAAACCCTGCTAAAATGTTGGCCCCAATTCTCCTGGAGCCCCTTTAGGCCCTGCAAGGGGCTCTGAGCTCTCCCTGGATCCTTTTCTTCTCCAGGTGAACATTCTCAGCTCTCTCAGCCTGGCTCCAGAGCAGAGGGGCTCCAGCCCTCTGAGCATCCTCGTGGCCTCCTCTGGACCTGCTCCCACAGGTTCTTCGTGTGTCTCTTCTTAAGCACCCTGTCCAGGCAGTAAAACCTGACGTCTGCCTTGGCATCCCAAAACCCTTTCATGACTGATCTGGAATTTTGGGACCATGGAAGCCGTGGGAAGGGAGACGTTTGTTGGGTGGAAAGAGCTCAGGCAGAGCTCCTCCACATAGCTGGAGGGCTCTGGCTGCCTGTGCCCAGGCATTCAAGATCAAGGAAACATCAACATCCCATCCCATCCTTGGAGAGAGGAATTGCTGTCCCTGTTGCTGTCCATGCACTGCTCCCCTCACTGGCCAGACCCCACAGGCTGGGGCAGAACAGGGGTCCCCACACTCAAGAGTTTCATACTTAAAAAAGAATAAAACTATTTAAACCCAGTTTTTCTGAGTCTCTGGAGAAGGGCTCATAAACTCTCACCATAACTCCAGGGCTCTGCAGGCCTCATCTGCTCCTGCCGCACGTGCAAGGGGAATTTCTGCCTTCCCAAGCACCGACATCTGGCCACACATTTATTAAACAAATGCCTCAGAGCAAAGCTCAGCTTATAAAGGCCCACTCCTCGTGCCATTCCCTCAGAACAGGTTTTCCTGCCAGCCCCACATGGTGGAGTCTCTGGTGTCCTGTAACAGGGCTGTGCTCGCACTGAGCTTTGCCCCAAGTGACAGCTCTGGTTTGTCTCTCTCTCCTGCATCCAGACACCTGCTTCCATAAACTCCTGTGAACTGAAAACCTCGGAGTCCTTCCCTCCTGGTGGAAATAGAGATGATTTCCTTCATTCATCCCTTAACTGACCACTGGAAACTTTGCTGGCAGAGAGGTGGGAGATGCTGGGAGCCAGGGTGGGCCAAAGCTCCCTCCAGCCTCCATCCTGCCTCTGGCAGGGCTTCATGCTGATGTGTTTTAGGAAAAAACAGCTCAGCCAAAGCATCCCACAGCTGTCCAGCTGATCCATGCTTTGCAGCAATGTAGGAGAGGGTGGGATTTCAGCTGATGGTCAGCTGAAGTTGGGCAGCTTTGTCATCCAAGGAGAAGACAGAAGATGAGGGTCCTGAGTCAGGTGTCAGCGTGATCCAGAATGGTTTGGGTGGGAAGGGACCTTAAAGATCATCTCATTCCAACCCCCTGCCATGGGCAGGGACACCTTCCACTAGACCAGGTTGCTCAGAGCCCTATCAGGGCTGGAGGAGGGGTGTGAAAAGCTTCATTCCTCCACGGGATCTCACACAACAATGCTACAAAGTCTGGTAAAAAGGGAAAGTGACATTTCATTTTGTTTAAAGGCCCTTAAAATGAGACTGAACTTAGGTTGATCCACATAGAAAACTCTACAGAGTGCAGTGGGGTGGTACCATCACTCCAATAAATCCAGCAAAATTTATCCCATGCTGATCTCACCAGCTGAAGGCCTTCAGGGTGCTCAGGAGGGAGGGACAGCAAAAAGGTCCTCACTGCCAAAAAGTAGGGAAATTGAGAGAGGATCCTTCCCACATCACCCAGCAAGGCAGGGGATTGCCCCAGTGCTCATTCATGAGGTGATCACGTCCTTCTTACCAAGACTTGGACTCACAATCCCTGGGAGTGTGTCAAGGATCCCTCAATTACTCAGATCAGGTGGGATTTGCAAATCAACTCTTGCAGAGGCATTGCAGGCTCACTCCAGCCACTCATTGCCGTGTCAGTCCATGAGCTCTGTGCTGAGTAGGAAGATCTGACCTTCAAGAACTCTTAACTGTGTGAGATTAGACGGCATCTAAACCCCAGATGCGAGTTTGCAAAAACAATCTTTATTGAAAATAATTATAATCGCCTTATTTCCAAATAAACCTCGGTGTTTTCTAGGCAAAAAAAAAAAAAAAAGCTGCTTATCAGAGATCTCTGCGTGCTTTAACTCCGAGTCTGGAAATCTCATCTAAAGAGCACATTGTCATTCTTGCAGCTAGAGTGTAGGCCAATTTCTCTTTAATAGAATAAGATCTTCCTTGGAGGAGATTGTGTGTTGCTGATAATTATCTGGTGACATGTTGGGGTTTAGCAGATGGATTAATTTCGTTTTACATTGCGTTATTAGTGCCACTGGAGGGGTGTGTGGCTGCGTCCTTTCGGGCGTTACGCCGAGGAGTTTGTAGAGTATTCTGCAGGCAGTAGAAACAGCTGGGCTAAAAACAAACCTGCACTGGCTTTTTGGGAAAAGGCATCTCCTGTGGATCATGTGCTGTCGTGCCAATCACAGGGAAAGGCCACACTCAGCCTGTGAACTGAAGATGAAGGATGCTCCGGGTGTCCAGGTCCCTGTTTGAGCCTGAGGAGAGCCAGGTGTGATCCCAAACTGTGTAGCAAACACCGACACAAAACTGAGCATCATGAGATGAGATGTCCTTGAAGGCTCCCTCCCACCTGCAGCACAGGAAACTTCCTGCCCTCTGCAGCTCTCGCTGCCAAACATCTCAGACCTCTTGATCCTGCCAGAGCAATTTTCTGTGCACTCTGCTGCAGCCTGGACGTCCAGCAAATCAAATGACTCCACACACCACGGGCTTGTTTTAAAGATGCTTCCTGATCTATCCACCCCTGCTTCCCAGAAGATTTATTATACACAGGCATGTGCAGTGGAGGAAACAAGAGGCTGCTGCTCTCAGAATATTAAACAAATAAATTGGTTGCCCTCTAACACACCTTTTTTTCCTCTCACAAGATGACCCAGGCTACTGAAAAGCTAATCCAGCTTTCTACAGACTGGGAAATGAGTGTGTGGAGTTCAGGAGGGCTCAGCTCTGGAGCTCAGCTTGGATAAACAGCAGAGGTGGAAAGCTGGAGACTGAAATGGCTGTAAAGAAGGATATTGACTGACTATCACGAGGGATGTCTGGAAGAAACTTGAGTGGTATCTACAGAAAATACACTGAGAGTAGCATCTATTAGACCCTGAAACACTCTCCGAGAGGGAGGGAAAGGAGGGGAAACTCCATTACCCTCAGCAGGAACATTCAGGCTGGACAAAATAAACTGGCAGTGAAGGAATAACCTGGCACTGACTTGCATTACCATCCCCTAAAGCCTTGTCTTGCTGTGATGGGACTCCAGGAAGTGGAATTTGGAGATTGCTGCCACTCTGAGAGGCTGATTCTCCACTGGGGTTGAAGGGGAGAGGCAAAGTTGGGGGTTTATATTATTTTACACCGTCCCCAAACCAGCCTGTTCCAACACAACACCCAGAGGCTGCATGAACATTCCCAGGTTTTATTCCCTCTCTTGAAGGCCAGGTTTGGAGCAACCTGGTCTAGTGGAAAGTGTCCCTGCCCATGGCAATTGGATGATCCTGAAGGCCCCTTCCAACCCAAACTATTCAGCAATTCAATGAGAAAACCAGCCCCTGATTCAACAGTGGGTATTCCCACTCATTTGGATGCATTTTGGGGGACATGGGCCATACCAACGCACCCAACAGGGCTGGAAGAAGGAAACCTGCTGGGTTTGCAGGACACACCCTGGCTGCCACTTCTGCTCCCTCCCAACCAGAGCAGCTGAGCAGCAGCAGCATCATTCCGTGGAGGAGCATGAAACTGGCATTAATCCCTGGGCTGTGCCCACATTTTGGGCAGCTCTGGTTAAAAATACACATAATTTTCATTTCCTTCTCTGTAATCTAGAGCTGGCTGGGACAAGGCAGAAAAATCCAGCGGGGTACTGAACGAAATTCCAGAGGCAAGGACAAGTTGTTTGGCCTTGCTGAGGGCAGCAGCTCTCCATACGGCAGCTCCTTTTCCTGCTTCATCCCAAAGCTCCCAGGAGCTCAGCTGGATGTCTCTGGACCTGCTCTCCAGCCCCTCTCAGCACGTGGAGCCTGGTAGGTGTTTAAGCATTTCTCTTGAAAAAAAATGACAGAGCCCGGGGCCCAGGCTTGCGATGAGAAATGGTTCTCATTTTTGTGAGTGCCGCGGGTTCAGCCGAGGTCGATGGCGGCGGCGCCGAGGGAAAGCCACTGGAAAACATAACTAACTTTGCCATCACTCACCTCCTCCCTCCTCAGCAGCCTGTGGGTTTTGTGGAGACAGCAAGCGAGTGGACAGGCTCAGAGAAACAGGACTGCCTCCGGGTTTGGGCGGAGGGGTTTGATCTCAAACGTGATGTCAAACGTGCTGCCAAAGCCACCGACAGCCCCAACACACCTCAGCAAGGGTGTGACCCCTCCAAGCCCAATTCATTTAAAAAAAAACCCACCTGCAAGTCACCACACAAACATTATAGATGGAACAAAACATGTTTTCACATAAAAACACACGTGGTGCAGGCTGTAGCCTCTGATTGCACCTCTACATACACTCATACAGGGTTCATGATCCTTCCCTCGCTTTCTAACCCCCTAAAATGAGCATGTCTCTGGGGCACAGTGAGAAACCTGTGCTGTTCCCCAAAAATAGTCCACAGTGTCATAGATTGCAAAGCATTCGAGCAGCTCACTCAGGCACCACTGGGATGAATTTGTGGAATTAGAACTAAGCAGGAGCTGCTTCTTTTAATGAAACACATCCTCACCCACCCCCAAACAAAGCTCTCCTGCCACTGAGTGTTTTTATATCAGTGATAGAAGGGAGTTGATGAGCATGATGACCAAAGAGTGAAGTTAATTGGATCAGCCAGAGGTGTTCAATGCTGCTGCCACACAGCCCCTGGTTACAGCTGATCCCTGAGCTGTGTCCCCTTGGCTTCCTGAGCTCCTCTGACTCTGGTTAGAAGGCCTTGGCAAGGTGCAGGTCTGGGCAAGGCAGCCCTGCTCGCCCGGGGTGGGATGTCCTGGCAGTCTGAACTGGAATGCTACAGGGAAAGAGGGAGACAGGAACAGGGATGGTTGCCAAGGGAAGCACAACAAAAGCCAACCCCAGAAATTCATTCCCACGTTTGAGGCAAACCTTGATTCTGTGAGCAAGTAATTCAGGCTCTGCATTTGCTTTGATTTCTCTGTACAATCCATTTGCCACAATAAGGAATACCATCACTAACACAGCTACCAGTTGGGGTTTTAACTGTGGCATCTCCATCCAGCTCCAAGAGTTCCCTTTTGCACTCACGGACCTGAGATTACATCCCTTACCGGTGTGTGGCTCTGAGTAAAGTTGAATATCCCATTTTTAAGGCTGCTGGGATCATATTTTAGCTGAGGAGATGTGGTGTTAATGCTGAAGGTGCTCTGCTTCTCCATCGTGGTCACTACACCCACCCCCAGCACTAATCCAAACCATGTGTGGGGGTTGGTTTGCACATGTGGAGGCCACGTTTATTATATTTTATAGGAGCTATATATTAAGCTTTACTCCCTAAACTCCTATCATTTTCCTAACAAGTTACCACCCTGCCCACATGCACTGCAGCAGGACTTCTGAAGGGATTGTACTGGGCTTTGACATGAAACTGCAGCTGCTCAACGAGAACAGCCCATCCTTTGCTGCCCAGAATTTCCCCCCAGAGAGGACACCCCTCTCTTAACACTAATCATAAAATCATATAATAGAATTATAGACAAGGATTTGGGTCAGGAGGAACCTTCAAGATCACCCAGTCCCAATCCCCTGCCATGGGCAGAGACACATCCCAGTAGACCAGGTTGCTCAAAGCCCTGTCCAACCTGGCCTTGAACACTTCCAGGGCTGTGCAATCCTTCAGTGACATTTTACCTGGCTGCATAAACCTCCTGGCCAGGCCTTGTCACCCTGTCTCATCACCAGCTCCTCTCCCATGACACAATTCAGGAGGAGCAGTTCTGGGTCCTGGCCAGGTAGACTTGGCACTCAGTGCCTGGCAGGGATGTGGGATGTGCTGCCTGCAGCCTTCCCGGGCTCCGGGCTCACTGCAAATGGAAATGAAAACCAATCCAGCTTCTGCCTGCATGTTTTACCCATCCCAGCTGCATGTGCACGGAGCATTGTGTTGTTTGCTGTCATGTCACTGTTTAAAGGTTGACAGATTTGGTCCCAGGAGGAGCTGCAATTAAGTGCCACGCTTGTCTTTTTTATTCATCTCATTTCACTGTGCTGGAAACCCAGCAGTCAACCCCCAGCTCTGCTGAAGTTACCACTCAAACTCTGACCAGGCACAAGCAAAACTTCCCCCAAGACGTCAAGGAACAGAGTGAGTGGACTCCAACTCCACTTTCCCCTCCAGCCATCCATCTCCCGGGATATTTATTGGATCTTCTGTCACTGCAATATCCGAGTGTTCACAGCACCCCACCAAAGCTGAATGAAAATCCTCAGCAGCGTTTTTATGTCGTGATGCCCCAGCTGCCCCCACGGTCACCTCCAGTGCACAGGAATGAAAAAGAGAGATCCTCCCACCCTTTCCACTGATAACTCACACAGGGCCTGGGGTTTGCTGAGGGCTGCCTGGGTGCAGGTTTGAGATCTCGGATGAATGATGGTTTTCGTTTATTGGAAATTTCGCTTTTCATTTCGCTTCAATTAAGTGACCGGCGGAATCAATCACACACCTTCTGCAAACACTGAGTCTTCCAGAGGGAAAATATTTATCAAGTCCCAAGCCACCAGCTTTAGTCCCCTTATCTCTCTTGCTCTCTAGAATTGCTAAGTGTAGAGGGGGGAAAAAAAAAAAAAAAAGAAAAAAAACCCAACTTGACAAACTGGAGCTTCTGAGAATAAAAAGCAAATTTTGAAGCAGTGATGAGGGTGCTCAATAGAGAAACATCCTCTGGACTTTAGTAGAGACAAACTCTGGTGTGCATCCAGGTGTCACTGACATGACAGGACCTGAGGGAATTGCATGAAGTGGTGTTGGGGGAAGTTTTGGCTGGATATCAGGAAAAGGTCCTTCCCCCAGAGGGTGGTGGGGAACTGACCGGGCTCCCCAGGGAATGGTCACAGCCCCAAGGCTGCCAGAGCTCCAGGAGTGTTTGCACAACACTCCCAGGGATGCACAGGGTGAGATTTTGGGGTGTCTGTGCAGGAGTTGGACTGGATGAACCTTGTGGCTCACTTCCAACTCAGGATATTCTGTGGTTCTATGGCACAGCTGAGGATGAGCCCCTCTGCGCAGAGTTACCACATTTAGCTATTTTTTAGCATCCTCTGAGACCTCTAACGTAGGTACAGAACTCCTCAGGCCAGAAGTTGGTTAAAATGAAAAGTTTGTTGCTTAATTCTGCGAGACTCCTCCGTATGGCAGCAGCAGGAATCTGCCGCCGGGGAGCTGAGGCGGAGCTGCAGCAGCTTGGGCAGACTGGAAATGAAACTGGGCTTGTCTCGAGCATCAGGTCAGGGTAAAGCCTCATCTCATTAAACCTCGCTGAGCCTGGCTCACAGCACAGTGGTCAGGGATGGACAGGTTGTCTTTGGCAATACCCACGTCAGTATTACTGAGGATTTACATGACTGTGCTGCCTTTTCATCCCAAAGGTATCCAGGGATCCAGCTCCCATTCCACTCCCAGTTCTCATTTTCTGAGTGCTGGGACACTGCAGGAACGTCCCCCACAACCCAAACTCAGCTAAGTGGGGAATTTGCAGCTGCATCCTCATCCACATCCAGATTTCCTCAAAGTGGGATTAATGGAGACCTGGCTTTCCTCTCTTCCCTGCTCTCACAGTTTGGGATTTTCTGCTGGATTTGGAAATGCCACCCATGAAACTGGTCCTCAGGAAAGGGTAGTGACTGCAGTCTGCTGGCAGAGGACAGGGGACTTCAGCTATCCTGAAATTCAGTCCCTGCAGGGAGGTCTCTAAATGTCAGAGGAAAACCCTCCAAATCCCCAGAATACTGGGGCTTAGATCCTCTCTGCTAATACTCAGGGAAGGAGCTGATTTATAACATTCCAGGCACTGGAGATCCTTTTAAAGAGCTGCTGCTTCACCAGATGCTTTTGTACCCTCCTCCCAAAGGTGGACAGGAGTCACTGCTGGGGCAAAGGACAAAAACCTGAGCTGCAGACCTGGTCCTAAATGAGGTTGGTGCTTTACCTTGGGTTTTCAGCAAGAGCAGAAAGCTCAGCAGAATCAGGGGCCCTCCTAGGACCACCAGGACTATGGCTCAATGGAGGGATCTTTTGTGTTAAATCCTTCAAAAAAAAGGAGAACAGAGACATTTTGAAGAGGGAGGCCTTTCCCAGCAGTTACGTGAAAGCCTCTGATCAAATACATCTGAGAGAAAAGGGAAAAATGTGGGGATTTCAGTGTGGATTAAGCAGAAGCATTAAAAAAAAAAAACAAGGAAACAACATGTGCAAACAACACTCAACTGTCCCATTGACCAACCCACAGGAGATCTGAGTGCAAACACAGTTCCCACCACAGGCATGGAGATTCCTAAAGGGATCCTCTGTCTCTCCCAGCTGACCCATTGCTGGGATGGGGGATGGAAATGGTCAAAAAAGATCAGAGCCCTGGAAGGGACCAGCAGCCACCACCAGACAGCAATCAGGCACCAAAGCGGTTTGGACATTTGGGGTGGAAGCTGAAAAAAACAATCCAAAATTTATGGGAAGGGTGAGGGCAGGAACATGAGTTCCAAACGCTGCTCAGTGATCAGACAGGGATTTCAGACAGGCAGGAATCAGACAGCACAGCATCAGACACAGCCAAAATGTTTTGTTACGCATGAGAAGACGACAGAGCCCAGTCCTAGCAGAGCTCCTGACCCAAGGGTTCAGCTTTCTGCAGCCCCACATTCCCATGGGATCCAAGTGGCTCTCCTCTGGCTTTCTTTGTCCCAGGTTTAATGTCCCGCTTCTACCCCTTTACTTCCCACAACACAGCAGTGTCAGGACGTTTCCTCGCTTCACGTGCCAGTGCGTAACAACCACATCCTTGTTCCCAGTCCTGTAACACTCCTGCACCTACTTTCCTGATCCTAATACACAGTTTTTTTCTCTCTGAAACTACACAAGTCATCCAACATTCCTTAATCTTTACAGCCTTCCCAACCCTCTGCCTGCCCATGCAACCTCCACCTGGCAAACAGGGATGAATTCGATTAGCTATTAGGAAAAAATGTTTCCCCGTGAGGGTTGCCCAGAGAAGTGGTGGCTGCCCCACCCCTGGAAGTGTCCAAGACCACGTTGGACAAGGTTTGGAGCAACCTGGGATGGTGGAAGGTGTCCCTACCCATGGCAGGGGTTTGGAATTTGATGATCTTTAAGGTCCCTTCCAACCCAAACCATTCCATGATTCTAAAGTCAAATGTGCACATTGCTTTGCCTCCACTCTTTCCACCTCTCCTTTCCCTTCCTACAGCTTTGTCCTAACTCTTCCCTTCTCAGGCATGGATAGAAAACTTCAGGAAAAAAGAAAAGGGGTCATTTAGTGAAGATCTTATTTGAAGCCTCCAAGAAGGATTCCGAATCTCAGCCCTGGTTCGCATGAAGACAAACCCAAATTCTCACACAGAGGTTTCCACAGGTGGTCTTAAAACCCTTCACATCATCTCTAGATGCTGCGCTTAATACTCCTTCCTACTCAACACCTGATGCTCTGGAGAATTTTGGTTTTAGTCTCTAGTCCACAACTTCTCTAGCCACGCAAAAAGGCGAGAAAAAAAGGTAAAGTAAGGTAAAGTAAAGTAAAGTAATCCAAAGATAGTGCAAGGAAAAATTCGAGTATAATGTTCCTAATAAGAGAATAGCTAAAACCCGTAAATCCAAGAGCTCTAAAATTGCCCACAGAACAGTTAATCCCACTGAAGTTGTTTTGAAGGCCTAAGATGGACTTGGCCAGGATGCTGAGGCCCATAACCCCAGTCTGCTGGTTTGGGCTGTGGGGCACAGTTCATTAAAAACAACCACAAGGAAGTCGGGACTAAAACTTTAACAACTCCAGATTAACATCCAGCCAAAACGTCAGCACATTCCAGAAAATTCCATGCACCCGCCTGTTCCACATCTCCAACTTCTGCCACTTTGGGGTTTTAAGGCTCCTGTCCAAATGCTAACCCAGGCCAAACACTTTTAGCTTTAAGTTAGAGCAAAATTAATGCTTTGGGATGCCTAATTCCAGCTAAGTGCACTGCTTCCAGCAAAACTGCCTGACTGAGGACCAAATAAATTCCCTGCGCAACTCCAATAAAGCAATTCCAACGGGTGGAAAGACTTCAGAGATTTATCTGGTTGCAGGACAAGGTCATCTTTTCATGCAAAAATCAGCAACTTTCCCGTGAATCTCATTTAAGTGGCAAGGGAATAACAATTCATTTCAACCCTTTATGGAGCCTCACTCTTCGCTTCCTGCGGACAGAGGTTCCGCCAGGCGTGTCCAGCCCCGTGTTTTTATCAATGGTTATTGATGTTTTTCAATTACTTCTGTGACACTTTCTGAAATACATTGGTGTGCAGAAAGCACTCGATATAATCCCATCCCAGCGCTTTCCAGGCTGGGATCCTCTTAATGCTGAGCTGGGCTCACATTTTGGCAGTTTTTACGGCAGCTCTTCGCTGCTTGGCCAACACATCCCTCAGTGCCATCCCATGGATCCTGCCTTTGCTAGGATAACTCCACATTCCCCTGTGGATGCAGCTAACATGGATTTGGGTCAGATCTCTCAAAAGCATCCCCATGCAGCAATATTTTCTCCAAACACCTTTGGAATCACTGCATTCATGTCCTGGAATTAAGAACCACACAGTAATATTTTCAAGTGCAGTTATTCCGCCTCTCAAACCCTCCCTCCAATATTTTTCCTTTCCTGGTCTTAACTGCTTATTCCTTTTGCTATTTTCTGAGTCTCCAATTGTATTTTCCTTCAACTACCACGCTAAAAGGAAATCTCCCAGCAACTCTACACTTCTACTACCAAATATTATCCCATGCTGGATTTTATGCAGAGACAATTAAACAATTAAAAGCTGTGTTGAGTGAAGACCTTGCCTTGGTGGCAGCATTCCCCCAGCCCGTGCCCCCCGCTCCCAAGCAGCCCAGCAGTCTCTCCAACGTGATCACTTCTTCCATCGAACTTTCCACACACCAACAAATCACAAACGAAACCAGACCTTGGCACTTTCCATTCTCGCCTTGTTTCTCTGGGAAGGAGCTCAAACTCTGCTGTAGCTGCTCTACAAGATATCCATGCAAACCCCTGGATCATTCCATGCGGGATCATTCCAAAACACGGCGCATTTCATCCAAAGAACCCAACGTCCTCATGGAAACTACAGAGTTAGCACAAAACCACGACTCTACCACAAAAATGAAATAAAAAAAGATCACGAACAGAACTGATGGGAGGAACATTTTTTCATTTAAAAAAAAAAAAACCAACACTTCTCTGATTTTTTTTCATTCCTGGCCTTTGTTGTAAATTTACACAATATTTTCAAAATCAGTTTGGGGAACCAGAATTCCTGTTTTCACTGAAATTAAAGACCATGGGCCGTGCAGAGCTATTGGTTTTATGGCCATGTACAGTGATGGCATTTCCCTTCTGCACTGGTACTGAGAGCATTTTTTCTCTCTCCCACTGTGTGGGACCTGCCTCCTCCACTGTTTCTACCACCTCTCTCGGCTTTTCAGATGCTAATTGCTTTTCTCACTAAGTTGAAGGCTTAATTAGATTAACGGTAGAACAATAATTGTGTCTAACTAGTATTTAACTGGGATTTTGCTGTTTCTTTTCAGATCCCGTGAAGAGATTTCTATAGAAAACTGGGGGCCCATTTGTTTTGGGTTCTATCTGGAGATGCAGAAGATTTTTTTTTTACCTCTTCTTGCAGATTTGACACACTCATTCCATCAGTCTGGAATCACCATGGCTAAACCCACATGAGTCATTTAGAAGATCATATATTTATTGTCATTGTACCCACCACACCTGTCTTTAGGCTGGTTTTATACAGTGGAAATGGACACAGCTAAATAATAAATTAGATATGTAATTATCATGGTTCCATTCAATATTTTATAATGCCTGTCAATGGTGGACACCAAAAGGGATTTCTTTAGCATTATCAGGTGGTTTTCCAGCAAATGGAACACAAACACTTGTGGCAGGAGGGTTATTGGTGGAACAGACAAACTCTGAAGCTGGGACATGAGCAGAGCAGTGCAAATATCCTCACTCCTCACCTCTACATTCTGGATGCAGCATTATCCCAGGCATTTACACAGTTAAAAGCCACGCTGGCTGCAGGAGTTTTTCCAGGTAAGCCACAGCAGCCCCGTCCTTGGCAAAGACAGGCAGGATCCATCAGAAACGAGAAGCAATTTTCTGTCTCAGACAGAGACAACCACATCCCCCTTCGATGCTGCCTCGAACTTTAATTGTTAATAAGGAAACCAGCAACTGGCTCAGGTCCTTCCTGACTCTCATTTCCCATCCCACTTTTTCACTGCATGCTTAGGGCTGCACTGAGCTTGGCAAAAGCCCCTTAAGGGAGGAATATTTAGGATCCTCCTCTAAGCAATCTGTAGGAATTAAAGGTGGCACCCTGAGTAATGCAGTACATCAGCAAGACAAAGTGTTTTCCCCAATAAAAAAAAGCCAATGGGGAGCTTTTTCTTTGAGGAAAAAGTTATCCAGACCTCTGTGTTTAGTTTGTTACACTCTGAACAACATCCTCATTCCAATAGCTCTGGAAATGGGGTACCATAAAGAAGCTTCTCCCTGCCAGGAGGGTTTGCTGGGGAATATGAGTGAAGGGAGATAGGACTATTATTTATGCAAGATAAAACAGGAGCTGAAGAGGTTTAAATCCTCTGGATAATCAAAATTAGATTAAATTCTTGGTGTAAGACTTGATTCAAAATAAATTGTAATTATAATGAAATGCTCTACAGTAAAAGCATTTTCTTACAGGGCTCTTTTATCTTGGAAGATCCCCCAAGCCACAAGTGGCAGTGGTTTTCTCCAGGATGGGACACAGCCAGTGCATGATAAACCTCACACATAAGAGAGATTCTTGCCGGCTGGGAAGAAGGGAAGTAAAACAAGCAAAATGAGACTGCAATTTGCTGGGACACTGCAGCTTATCCTTCCCTGCCCCCAGTGCCTACAAAGCAAATCACCAGGTCACAGCATCACAGAATTTTTAAGGTTGGGAAAGACCTCCGAGTATCTCCAACAATTGTATGAGAGCCTAAGAAGAAATCATCAAATACCATCACAATCAAGAAGAAATCATCAAAAATAAACATAATGCAGGGCACTGTCACAGGGCAATGTAACCACAGAGCTGTGTAACCTGCCTGGAAAATCCAACCTCTTCCTTCCTCTAGAGGGATTTTTAGGGAGTCAGACAATGTGTCAAACACATAGTTTTAGTCAGACAGGGAAAACAGGGACTCCAATTCACAATAAAGCCTCCTCACTCTGCCTGGTGCTGTAAAATAGACATAAAAAGATATAAATATGATGAGCACCCATCCCGGCTAAGCTCTGTTATCCAGAACAGGGTAAATGTCCTCACTGCAATAAAGGACAGGACACACAAAACCAAGAATAATTCCCTGAGCAAAACTCTCATTAATTCTTCCTCTACTTGTTTAGTACCTGTACATCTTGTCAGCTTCTTGTTCAGTCCCCAGCGAGGTCCCTGCTCCTCACACTGGCCCAGAGGCCACCATGGAATCACAGATTGGTTTGGGTTGGAAGGGCCCTTAATGATCCAACCCCACTTCCATGGGCAGGGACACCTTCCACTGGACCAGGCTGCTCAAAGCCCAGCCCAGCTTGGTCTTGAACACTTCCAGGGATGGAGCATCTGCTTTTCCAACAGACTCCATGGGAGATCCATGGGACACCTACAAGACGCAGACCTCAGCAGAGCCATTTCAGAGGGCTCAGCTCCACACTGGTTTCCTCCACGGGACAAACCAGGCTTGTCACCTCTCCCTCCTGTGGCCTGGAGCTGTCAGCGCTTGTTTACAAAGTTTCTGCAGTTTTGTTTAATTTAGAACAGCTCTTCTGGTGAGTGTCACCAGTTCCACTTGGCTGGCTTTGACGAGAGCAATGTGACTGCTGGGAACTGAGACAACCCTTCCAGAACTTCCACTCGGTTTCTCCGTGTCTTTCTCTCCCTGAAGCATCTTTTGGGTGGAAGGAGGAGAGAGGAACCAATGCTGTCAGATCAAACAGCACAAAGTCATTTACAAACTGGCCCCAGGAACGGGTCACTGCCTGAGCAATCGGAGGTATTCAAGCCCTTGCCTGACAGCAAATAGTTTAAAGAAAAGAACATTTTCATCTTCAGAGAAATCAGTGATCACCCCAAGTCAGACGCTTCCACAGACAGCAATACTCCCTGTCCATAGGACAGTTAAAATTAAGGTCTCATCTTCCCTGTTTAAAGACTTTCTGAACCAAGGCACAGGAAATAAAAACATTTTTCCCTAAATCCTACAGACTTGATAACCAGCACTCAAACAGAGCCTCATCTCCTCCTCTCTGACTCATCCCTCATTGTTTCACATCTCTCTTTACAGTCTTTGCCAAGGGACCATCACGCCCAGTGTCTGATGTGTTGGCGCTGGAAAGATCAGCCCCATTTGGGCTCTGTAGGGCTTCTCCATCAATCTTCCCCCACAGGATCTCAGGCATCACCTCACCACAGACCACTCTTGGTACCATGGTCTGAAAGAAGAAATTCCAGAGGTTTGCAAGAGCGGGCAGCTGGAAACTCTGTGACAGGAGCCAGCTTAGGAGCAGGTGCCCATGAGAGCAGCTGATGGAAGCAGTGGTGGGGAAGGGAGGGATGGAAGTGGAAGGGAAGGATGGAAGTGGAAGGGAGGGATGGAAGTGGAAGGGAAGGATGATGGCAGGAGGTACCAGCAGCCCCCTGAAGATCGAGGGAGCACCAATGAAGAGAAGAAACAGGTCAAGAGCCAAAGTCGAAAAGCATCAGAGCCCTCAGCTGCAGGCTGGGGACCTGCTTTGTTTTGAAAAGCTGTCCACCTCCACTGGCTTGATTAAGAAGTATTAATTAGCCAAGCAGAGAGCAGCAGTGAACACACACTGACCAAGGTGTGGCCATTATCTACAGAAGAGCAAAAAATTATGTGAGTGCTTGGGGGGAAAAGAGCTGGAAACCAACACAGTTCTGCCCCATGGCACTTGTCTGCCTCCCTCCTCTTCCTCTCACCAAATACTTAAGGAAACCTTGGAAAATTGGTCTCTTTTTCTTCCCTCTGGCAGACTGTGTTTTCTCATTATTCACAGTGACTGTAATTGTATTATTTCCATAACAACAGACTGTGAGAGCAGAGAGCTGCACGTGAGGGGTTGGAAAAGGAAATCAGCCACGTAGGAGGACTTAATTTCTCCATGTTTCTTGTTTGCTGAATGGGACCTGGGAAGAAGCAACATCTAAAATGCCCCATGAAAAGTCACTGGGGCTACACCAGTTACTCCAGTAGAGACTCCAGCTGATGCTCACAAAGCAAGGAGTGGGACAATGTGCAGCCTCTCTACAGCTGATATCAGGGCTGGAGGAGATGGACTCTGCTATAAACAAACCCTGTCATTTATCAATCCCTAAAAAAAAACCCCACATGCTTTGATTTGTGTCACAGTGAAGTCCTTTGTCCTGATGTAAGAGTTGGAGCAGGTCAGCATCCCCCCAAAAAGCAGGAAAGAGGCTCTTTCCCTGGCGTGGCAGGGCAGGATTTGTGGTGGGAGCAGATGGGGAGAGCGACAGCCCCTGAGCAGGAGCGGCCACCCCAGCTCCATGGGTTGCACAACGTCAATGCTCTTGAAGGGAATGGCAAGTGACAGGAGAGGATGTCACCTCACAAAGAAAAAGTGGCCTCAGTCTTCGCACGCTCGCATCTTGTCCCTCTGAAACCATCGGGGTTTGCATCGGGGGAGAAGGAGGAGGACAACCCTGAGAAGACTCAAGGAGCACTAATGAAGGGAGAACATGCCAAGAGCTGAGCTAAAAAGCATCAGAGTTCACAGCCAGAGGGTGTGGAGCTATTTTGCTCTGAAAAGCTGTCCACCTCCGCTGGAGAGAGCAGGAACAGTTGTCACTGTCTCCACGAGCACAGACGGGAGGCACCGAGGGCGATTTCCTGCCTCGTCCGCAGTCACGCAGGACAGACATGTGGGAAGCACAGACCACGCTGGCTGTGTCCTCCCTTCACCTCCACACTCAACATGCTCAGAAAGAATCACAGAATTGGTTTGGAAAGGACCATAAAAGTCTTCCAAAATCTGCAGGACACCTTCCACTATCCCAGGTTGCTCCAAGCCCCATCCAGCCTGGACTTGGACACTGCCAGGGATCCAGGGGCAGCCACAGCTTCTCTGGGCACCCCGTGCCAGGGCCTCCCCACCCTCATGGGGAAGAATTTCTTCCTGATATCTGGAGAGAATACCCCAAGGAAGGCCAGGCAGAGCAGCCTGGCTGACAAGGTGTCACTAAACCAAGTGTGAAAATGGCTCTAAAAACAAGAGGTCGAGGCAGCAAACGCTCCCAGCCCTGCTGCAGCCACGTGATATCAGCATCCATGTGGCAGGAATTTGGCTCCCAGGGCCCGTTTGGACTTCAAGAGGCCAGCAGAGAGCCAAGGATTGCTCATGAGTGAGTCAGGAGTAGTTTTAGGTTAGTAGTTAATAGCAGTGTTAGATTAATGGTTGGACACAGCCTTAAGGGCCTTTTCCCACCTAAAGGATTCCACGATTCCTGCACCAGGCTGTGGCTGTACTTCACACTTCTGTGGAGGAAGAACAGACCATTTTTCATCCTGCTCAATTCCCAGTCAGAGTTTTCCCCAGCAAATACCAAACAGCCACAATTAGCTTGAAAAGAAAAATATCTTTAAGACGCATCCGGTCAGAGCGATGACCAGACTGTTTTGTGGCTTTCATTTAGGGACTGGGGAAGGGGGAGGGGGTGAGGGGTGTTTTTAATAGCTCATTAGCCAGCTTTCTCAAGCAGTCATTAAGATCTGCTAATTATCCCATGGTCTGAGAAAGAAGAAGAAAATCTCTCCCTCCGGATTATTCCAGGCGCTGGTGAAAAATCTTCAAGGCCAACAAGTTGTCACTTTCAAACTTGGAAAATAAACTCCAGGAATCCAACTTCGTATTGGGATTTTCACTGGGGCATTTCTGCCTTGCAAATGCTTCCTCAAGGGTCAGAGGTGAGTGGGCTTCCCAATGGGCTGCACCCAGAAGAGATGGGGTTAAGTGGCAAAGCGAGGAAGGTTTAAGGGTTCCTGATCTTTGTGTCAGAGCTTAACGTGGGTCTGGAAGAGCAGATGAAAGGACAGGGACTGTGATGGACCTTGGCAACACTTTTATGGCACCAGCAGTGCCACAGCCCGGTTGAGCTGTGCTTCAGGAGATCCTCAACCCAGGGGTTTGTTCAGGGGTGTTGCCCCAGAAGGATCCAAAAGAGATGGATACCCTGCACACCCCTGCTCTGTAGGCCACAGAGAGCTTGACAATCTTCAATAATCTATCATTTTGTGTGGGTGTTTAACATCCCACAGCCTGGACAGAGCTCAGCCCTCTCTTGCAGAGCTCATGGCAGTATTGACCTGTGCAGTGCAGTTAGAGACAGAAAAATCCAGGCTCCTTGGGAATATCGGCACGGAGCCTCTTGAAGGATGGCTCCGAGGCCTCGTTTTAAATCAAATTAGTCATTCAATAGATCTCCATCACGTGAAGGATTTCCCTCTGAGCTCTGTGTTGTCTATACAAGTCCATACCTTCATGCTTAAGGCACTTCTGTGAGACGAGATGAGCATCAGGAAGCTCATTCCGACAAGAACCTCATCCTCTGCCCTGGATTTTGGATCGTCAGGAGGCCCAGTGAGGAGCAGGAGTAAATGACAGCCCCTGGTGAATGTTTTGCCTCATTATCTCACACCCACAGACAGCTCTGAATGCTCACTTTGAAGGTTGAAACCTCTTTTCCAGAAGTCTCAGTGCCATGGTAGGAGAGACAGAAAATGGGAGCTGCTACTGGCTAAGGAATCCCCATAGGGATTTGCAGGATGGAGTTGAGAGCAACCTATGGGGGTTGTAGGACCACGAGAAATCAGACTGGAGCCACAGAAGCAAAGCAGGGAGTGTTTGGCAGGTTGTTAAAATCTTTCACAAGGATAAACTGAGCCAGCAAAGCTTATTCATCACAAAAAAAATAAATAGTGTATTGACTCAGACTCCCCAAAGAGAAAGGCATTAAAAACAGCAAGCAAATAAAAACACTGCTCCTGAAAAAAAAATAACTTGGGGTTTTGTACTGGGTAAAATGAGTTGCAAATCCACAGACAGCTGGGGAATTCAGGTAAACAGAACCAAAGCAAGGTCCTACTGAGGAGCTCGGCTGGAAGAGAGAGGCTGGGATTTCCCAGCTCAGCTCCCAAGAAAACTTCTCTGGGTTATTTTATGACCAGAAGTCAAGACACTGATTGTTCCCACAACCAAGGACTCACTCCCCACATCCTCCACAGCTGCACTGGAGCAGAGAAGGAACAAGAATCATCTCCCAACAGCTTTCTGCAGCACCCAGGAAGGAGTTCCATGGAATGGCTCAAATCAGGAAACCTGAGACCATGACAGGAGGGGGAGTGGATCCAGAGATCACCTCACCACCTGAGCACTCCCTCACAGACAATGAACCCAGGCAAAATTAATCACAAATTCATTTAGGCTGGGAAAACCCTCTGAGACCTTCAAGTCCTACCATGAACCCCGCACTGCCAAGGCCACCCTTAACGTCCATGTCCCCAAATCCCTCCAGGAATGGGGACTCCACCACCCACCTCAAGCTGTGCCAGTGCTTCACAACGCTTGGGGTGAAGAAATTTTCCCAAATATCCAACCTAAACCTCCCCTGGCACAACCTGAGGCCAGGAGGAGAAAACAGCTTTGGTGCTGCTGCCTTTGTGCAGAAGGAAACAAGGTCCGCAGGGAGCAGGGACCTGGTGGAGACTTAACTGGAAAACAGAATATCCCAGGGAAAAAAAAAACAGGGAGAAGGATGGAGGGACAGCAGGAGTGCTGCAAGGGTGCCTAAACACAGGTGCTGATGCAGGTGAGTCTGGTTTCTCTGTAAGTATTTTTTATCTAAGACTTAGCCTGGAGGATAATTCCACCTCCTTCATTAATGCCTGTGACCAATTCAGCAGACTTCTGAAATATGGATAACTCAGAAGAGTTCTTATAGATTCATGGACTTTCTAAAAGGGGTTGGTAAGAGGAGGAAGGGAGAGGACTTGTTGAATTGTCTCTCTCTTTTTTTTAAATACTCAACCTGCAGGATGAAGAAACAATAAAAAAATACAGACTCCATTAAGATACTTAGAAAAGAATCACTGCCTCTGGATTGCTGAAGCTTGCCAATTTTCTGCCAGTCTCGCTGTATTTGTTCTAGTCTGGGAAAGAAAGGAAGAGAAAGGGGGGAAAAAAAGAAAAAGACTAATAATAGAAGAAAAACAACTGCGTGAAGCACACTGAAATAACATGAGTTGCTCTGATTGTATTTCCCATCAGACAGCCCTGGGATTGTGTTCTGCAGAAGGAGGGAAGAAAGTAATGCAAATGTGTGGTGAAAGTGATGCAAATACACACCTCGCACACACGTTAATTAACAAACAAATAAACCCTGGAACTGGAGGGAGAGCGATTTCCCTCCTCCAGAGGGAAGGTTTGCACCTGGGAAGGAGCTGAGATTTCCTCCCCATTCACACCTGCTCCTCTCAAAGCCCTCATATCCCAACACCAGCCCCTACATCCCAGTGCCAGCCATTGTTGAGGCCCTGCCTTAGTGGTCGGTGTGGAAAAAATCTCCCTCTGGTAGAACATCCCCCAATTTTCTGGTAGAACATCCCCCAATGGCTTCCTTGAGGATGCTCTTCTGCAATCCAGCGCTGGTGGGTCTCCCCTGTTTGTCTGAGACGGGACATCCTGTTCCACGGACACGCCACAGCACAGGGAACTGCCACCCATCCCAAAAGGCACTGATCTGCCCTAAATACAGTCCAGGCAGCTGTGACAAGGCTCATCAAGGTCATGGCAAACCTCTGCTCGTGAAGAGGGATTAGCAGGAGCTCTCAGACTGCGCCTTTCGGGAAGGAGATGAATGTGAAGAGGCATGATAAAGGTATATTAGAAAATGATAAAGAGATCTTTCGTTCTTTCTGCCTCATAACACAGGAAAAAGGACAATCCCACGAGAAAAAATGGAATTTAAAATGTCCAAATACAAAGCTGATAGAAGGAACTGGTTTTTTCCCCTGTGCTGTATCATCACGGGAACTTCTGAGGCAAAAAAGTCTCAAAAGCAAAAGGAAGAAGCTCACGTATTTATGCAGCCAACAACAAGAAGCACTGCTGGGTAAAACACCTGCCAACCATCAGCTTGTGTGCCTGTCAGCACTGAGCAAGCCCAGCACTCACCCAGGAGACAGCAAAGGAAACTTCTTCTGCCTTTGACAAGACTGAGTTGCCCTCCTCAAGTTCATGCAAAAGCAAATCTGCTGTCCAGACCCACAGCACCAACTGCTGGTGGTGCCCACATGGCACCCAGGGAGCCGTGCTGGGAGCTGGGATTCATCACTTTGCCGTTCCCAGCTGGAATTATTTCTCTTCCACTCCTGCCCAGGGGTGGCTGGAGATCACCTCAGCTCAAACCCTTCAAATCCCAACACAAGCCAGAGCTGAACCACCCCACCTGCAGCCTCCAGCTCCTGCTCCTTTCAGCCCCATCTCCCCGACCCCACTCACCCCACAGCAGTAAGGAAACCTCCAATCCAACACCTAGGACAAACCTCAGGCAGGATTTCTCCTCTCCATCCTGGAGAGCTGCTCGTGGAAGTCAGAGAGGCTGGGCCAGCTGGGACAGTGCTGGCAGCAGCAGCCTGCAGGCACACGGAGATGTCAGCGGTGATGGAAAAAGAGCAGCACAGCTCTGGCTTTGGAGGAGGAGAGGGCAGCTCTGATAAATTCTGGTTTCCCCCCTCAGCAGCTCGCCCAGCTCCCAGCACTATCAGGACATGGGGGCTGAGACAGAAATTAAACACTCAGAGACTGGGATGAGGAAGGTAAATCAGCACCAGCATCCAGGGGTGGCTCAGAGCCTCCTCCAGAGCCTGATGCTGATCCCATGTGGATGAACGGGATCTGTTTTCTATAGGGGCACCTCTCACCCCACAAGTGAGCCCTGCCTGTCACAGGGGTGGTGATGCCACACATCACCCCACAGACATCTCCCCCTGCCATGGGAAACTGGTGCTCAGACATCCCACCCGGGCTTGTTCTGGCCTCCTCTGCACAAAAATTACAGCAGCAGAGCGAGCTCCCCCTTCCCACAGTGCTGCAAAAGAGGACTGGCAGCAAGAAAAGAGCAGGGGGCTCTGCTGGATCCCCAAACACCTCTGGGATGCACATCCCTGCAAAAAAACCCTCACCCACACAAGCAGAGGGCAGTGGGGGATGAGCAGCAGGGAAAATGAGTCAACGTGACAGCAAGGAGCTCCTGAGGAGCTGCACCCCGCCGTTCCCCTGAAACCTGTGCCAAATGTGGAGAAATCTCACTGCAATTCCTCCCCCCAAGGCCCCTCCTTCTGCCCTGCACTCACCCCCAAACGCAACAAATTTCCTTCTTTTTTCTTTTATTTCTCCCACGCACAAGCAAACAAACAACTCAATGCCAGAGGGAGAAGACCACAGATTCTCCCGGCAGAGCCCCTCCCAGTGAGGGTTCAACCTGCGAGTGCTGGGGGAAAAAGGAAAAGAGCAGAGCTCTGGAGGAGCAGAGGTGTGCCAGGGATGGGGCAAAGCTTGGAATTTCTTGCATGTAACACAGAAAATCGCACGTGCATGAGCCTGAACGAGCCATCCCCAGGCAGCGCCTCCCAGCCTGGCAGTGGTTGAGGTGTCCCCTCGATTCAGGTCCTGGCATCCAAATCTCCACCGTGGATAATTTTTTTTTTTCCTCTTTTTCATTTTTTTCCCCTCTTTTTCCTTTCCTTTCCTCTCTCCCTTTCTGGAGAGTGCCGTACTACGCTGGCAGCCTGCCATGCTCACGTCTGCCTCCCACTTCACCCCCATCTGCCATTGTTTCCAATCAGTTTAGGAAACAGCACTGAGAACAATTAGAAAAGATAACGAGGAAGAATTACATAATTACAGGCCACCGCATCCAAAGCATTTTCCCAGTCTGAGCCCTGCCTAAGGGAAGGAGAGGGACTTAATCACACTCTGCCTTAACCTGACCGTCTCACCATCATCGTCATCACCGTGGCACCTGGAGAGAGGTAGCTGGACACTGCAAGCTGCCACGAGAAAGGGTTTCTCCCAAAAAGCCGGCTGGGTTTGGGAGGAAGGGATATCTTTCTTCCTCCCATGCCTTATCTGTCTGGGGGAGGTCTCAGCCCTGCCCAGCTGTCTCCCCGGATCTCGTCGGAGCAGCAGACTTCACCGGCGGCAAGAAGGAAGATGCTCAAGGAATTAATCTGCTCTCGAGGTCCCCAGTGAGGCTTATGCAATATTCCCCAGCTAAGCCAGGCTCTGATGTGCCAGCAGGAAGTTCATGAGCTGCCAACGAGACACCAAGGGCAGCTCCACACCCTGGGACAACGCTGTGCCCAGGGTACCAGCACCATCCCAAACCCCCATCCCTCCCCTCCAAACCCATTCCTCCAAGGAAATCTGGTTGTGTGGCTGTTGATGCCTTTTCTTGGTCTTAAAATCAAGGGCCAGACATGGTTAGAGGGGAAAAAAGGGATTCTACCTTGGTATTTATTTTAAGGATCCTTGGTGCGCTCCGTCCAGGTGGAGCACGCTGGAATGCACATCCAAACGCACCTCTGTGAGCATCCCCCAAAATGCACACCCACAAGAGTTTGGGTATAACATTATAGGCTTTACCAATTAGCATATCTATCAAAGATTCCCCAGTGAGAGGCTGAGTGAACCCCCCTCCCCCAGGAACTTTCCCCCCCTGGACAGGCCTATCTCAGGTTACAAAATGTGTTCCAGAGAAGACCTCGGTGTCTGAGGCTTCTGAGATGTTTGGTCTCCTGGCTTAAGGGAATACTGGGCCTATGCTGGTTATCAAAGCTGAAGAATTAGAAGTGTGTGGGCTAAAAGGCCCTTAAGAATACATAAAAGTTATACAAAAGAGTATATAGACGGGGTATATATAAAAAGCAAAAAAAGCATCATGGCATCACTGTAAGCTAACCCTGGTTACACATCTGAGTTCTCCTCCACCCCTCCCACCCAAGTCCTGCTTGGCATTTCGCCTGTGTGGCCCAGGCTGCTCATTGTTCCAGTTTTTTTCCCTAATCACCTGCCGTGACACCAGAGTCCGGGTCCCTCCAGGTGGCTGGGAGGTGACGCCAGGAATGCCAGCGCTGAATGGCTGCTGTTTTGCCTTGCTAAACACCTGCCTAATTCCCCTTCTCCCATTCCCCTGCCCCTCCCCACACACCAGGTTCACCACCTGCCACCTCTGGCATTGGAGCTACCAGGGAATAGAGCACCAGGAAAGGAGAGGTTTTCCCAGGAGGGCACTGTCTTGGATGCTTTTCTTCGGAGGGTTTCAAAGCAATTCTCCTGTCATCATCCTCGGGCAGGGGCTGCTATGTGAACTGATATTTGATCCGGCTTCAGAGCAGCTCTGAGCTCACTGCATCCTCCTCACCACGCTGGGGCTGATTTGCTGCTCAGCCGTTGTCTCTGGGAGCAAAAAAAAAGCATCTTCGAACTCAAGCATCCACTTCTTTGGCCTTAAGTGACTCCTAACGAACATCAGGGTAATTAAAAATCTCCCAAAAGCACAGGAACCAGGAAATGCCTTTGATAGCTGCTCTGAGGACGGAGGCTCTCTCATCCTGACTCAGTGTGTCACAGATGTTAACTGTGAATTCCCCTTCATTCTTTAACCTCCTGAGCTCAGCAATTCCACCATCGCCACGTCCTTCCTGATCGAGGTGTAATTCAGAGCTTTTGAAATTAAACCCCTTTCATGACACCTTTGATTGAGACGTTCCTGCAGAAGGACTCCAGGGCTTCTCTGGTCCCTTTTAAGATGCCATGAAAGCGAGGAACTGTCCAAGTTTGGAGGGAGGGCTTGAAATTTGAAAAGCTGAGAAATAGCACACAACATGGGGGTGTACAGGAGTTCCTACAAGCTTGGAGCAAAAGGGCTGGGCTTTTTGGAGGTTTTTTCTCCAATTCTGGCTGCTGGGTGTCCCCCACTTATCATCAGGTCTCGCTGGGTAAGAAAAGCATTAAGAGATCCTTGTCCAAAAATACACATTTTGTCATTTAATTTAAGTCAGTGCAGCCCAAGATTGGGGAATTACACAGATAAACAATGAAAACATTTCCAAACCAACTCCTCTTGAGATCCATTATCCCAGGGAGTGTTCAGACCTGGATCCACATCACATAAATTTAAAGTAATTTAGGAAACCAGTCACTGCTGCTGCATCAGGCAATGAGAGGGAGAAGGCACCTTTGGAGAGCAGCTCAGATCCAAGGCAGGGATACACCTGGATGTAGTAATGGCTCGGTGGAGCTTGTTGAAGGTTCTGTTGGAGGTGTCTCTGCCCATGGCAGGGGGTTGGGACTTGATGGTCTTTAAGGTCCCTTCCAAACCGCTGTGGGATTCCATGAAGCCCAAGGGAGGCCTGGCAGCTCGCTTGGGCTGGGTCTGTGTTACCTGAGGATGTGGTTCTCAACCATAAACACATAAAATAAACCACAAACAGTCAGGGACTGCAGCGTTTAACTGAGAGGGGACCAGTGCTGCCGAGGGAGTCTGGACAATGATGCAATGCTGAATAAAATTATCAGAGTTTCCTTATATTTTAGCAAGTCCCTGGAAGGTTACCTCGGATTTCATAACTCCTGCTATCATTCAGGTTGGAAAAGACCTCTAAAATCTTCAAGTCCAATCATTCCCCACCACTGCCAAGGCCACCACTGACCCATGTCCCCAAGTGCCAAATCCCTCCAGGGATGGCGATTCCAGCACTTCCCAGGGCTCAACAACCCCTTCAGTGAAGAAATTTTCCCCAATATCCAATCTAAACCTCCCCTGGCACAACTTGAGGTCATTTCCTCTTGTCCTGTCCCTTGTTCCCTGGGAGCAGAGCCCGACCCCCACCCGGCTCCACCCTCCAGGGAGTTGTAGAGGAAAATCTTTGGAACTTTTAGAACGGGACTGAAAAGCCACCCCAGGTTTAGGGTTTCCCAGGCCCGCTCTGGATGCAGTAACACACTCAAATAACTCCTGCATACGATATAGTAAAATAAAATATAACAGTATTGTATCATATCGTCAATAAATCCTGCAGGGAGGAGTTTCATGCAGAGTTTGGAGAGCTCAGGATGGGCTTGGAAAGAGCCAGGGGAATACCCAGGGAAGGGACAAAAGCAGCAACACACAGGGAGGAGCCTATGTTTATGCAGATGCTTCTGTGCTTCAGAAGAAAACACAAAAACAAAGCAGGAGGTTGGTAAAAATGAAAAATTCCGCTGTCTGAAAGGAGGGCTGAATGATCTACAAGGAAAATTCTCCTCAAAGCTTTGCAGGGGTCCTCAATGGCCCTTCACCACAGCTGCATAATGACACCACCACAGGGGAGGGGGCTGCTTTTCATCCACTTGAACGAAATGAAAGCTCCTCTCCCAAGGTAGGGAGCCCAGGCAGGGGTGGGGAAGGAGGAGGGGGACCCTCTTTTGTCTCTCAGAACCACTCCTTACGGCACTGGCTTGATTTCCCATTGTTCAAAAGATGGCTTCCCATCACCGCCACCATTCCCAAGAGGAGTGAGGTGATGGAGAAGAGTCATCACCGAGATGAACGCCCCAGGGGAGGACGCCAGTGGTGCAGAGCCCTTTGGAGGCTCAGAGCATCCCAGCCGGGCGCCTTTGGCTTTCCCTGGGATATTCTCCCCTGCTCCCACAACGCTGTGACCCCTCCAGGGTCCATCCAGACCCCACTCTGCAGGATCCCTACGAGTGGAGAGAGTCTCCCACCCTCACAGCCCTCTCTGGGATGAGCAGCTCCTCTCGGTACCTTCCCGGTCCCCAGAGCCCACCCGCACCACCTCACCCCAGGAGAGCAAACCTCCAACAAAACAACAGCAGGAAGAAAGAAGAAGCGTTGAGGGCGGGAGAGGAGGGAAAAGTGGTTTCAAAAACCTGGACACATCAAGAGACTGTTTCCATGGCAACCTCTTGTTCCTACAGCAGCTCAAGCCTGTTTTAATCAGTGGTAGCATTTACCAATAAACTCTGCTGGGGTCTGCACTCCCTTCCCAAGTGTCTGTGCCGGGATGGGTGGGGCCACCACGCATTCCCAGAGGCAGGGAGCACCTTTGGGAAACGATGCTGATTGTTTTTTCCATGGGGCTTCGGGCGGCTGGAGCCAAAGTGCCCTGATTCCTACCCCATGGCAGGGATGGGGTGCCAGGGAGGCTCCAGGCGCGCTCGCCTCTGCAACCATCCTTATTCTCACTTCTCCTCCTGGAAAATCCCACCCCAAGCAGCTTCACAGCCTCCTCAGCCAGCAAGTTTAGCCCTTGGTGGTTTGCAAAGCTGCCCTAAAAGCCTTGAGGTGCCAGTGCTGCCTGTAGGGAACAAACCAGGGTGGAGGCAGGAGCGGTGGGAAGGGTCCGGAGGGAGCTGCTGTGGTGGAGGACACAGGGACACACTATGCCCGTGGAGGTGGCACATGGAGGAGGTGAACAGTTCAATCCTCAGCAGTGGACACAGGGAATCTTGGTTTTGGTTATCCCCACTGGTCTGGTTCAAGCACACTTTGCTCTTTCCTACCCGGAGGCTGCGAGGTGCCAAACCCCAAGGTGACACCTCACAGCAGTTTGTGTGTTTGTAATGGTGTTATTTCTAAGGAGTCCAGGAAGAAAGGGTTGGAATTCAGCTCTGGTTGAAGTCCAGGAGAGCAGGTCTTGCTTAGAGGGTTCAAATCAACTTCCAGTCCAAGTTCACCTCAATTCCCCCAGGATTTCATAGTGCAAATTGAACCCAAGTGGGTCAAAACTCCCTAATGCCCTTGGCCTCGGCAAAAAAAATCCTTGAGCAGAAAGTGTCACAAACCTCAGTTAAAAATCTTCATGCTCACTCTTTAAACAGCATCTGTCACATTGGGGTCTGAGTTAAAACTGGACAGAGATGCTGACTTATCACAAATCAACACAGGGCAAGCATTACCCACAGCAAAACAGTTCTCAACAGCTTTGAGAAGTTTGAGAAGTTTCTTTGTAAAAAATGCAGCATTAAAGATGCTGATATTTTACTTTGGAAGGAATTTTTAGTTGATCTTTTAAATGATAAAAATTAGAAAGTATCAAAGTGAGAAGGAAAATATTTCATGAAGCTTCAAATATTTGATAAGGCTCTGTGTTAAAGCAGTGCCTTCTCTTGCTGCTTTTTAAAATGCCTTCATTTTAACAAAAACTGGGAAAAAAAAGAGTGGTTTAGGTCAACCAGAAGATTTTCCATGTGTTTTTGCTTTGAGCCACTGAACCTAAAATCAATTATTTGTACATGTTTAGCCCTGATCCATGACTAGGACTTATCCAGTAATTCAAATAAACACAAATTGACAGCAATCTTGTTTTGTTTGGGTTTGCTCTCTGCAGATGTTCTAATGGACCAGCTTGCTTTCTGCAGATGGACCAGTTTAGCACCAGGGAATTTTTCAAGCCATAAATGTGGAGCAATTTTCAGGGAATGCCTCTGAGAGCGAATTTTGAACGCATTTACCTGCTTTTCTGCCTATGACAGAGCACAGAAACAAGTGGTCCATGGCATGAGACCACCAAATTTCATGGGATTGAGGAAAGTGCCTGATAACGCTCCCTGCTTTTTCCAGCAGGGATCACCCCACGGCCCTGCAGCAAAAGAATTCTTTGCACAACACCTGTCAAACCATGAAGCTCCTGCCTCAGGGCATCCCGGGCGCTTGAGGTCTGCACAAAACACAAAATTTGGGGGGAGAAAAAAATCCACAGCAGGCATTAAACACAGGAGCAGCACATAAACCATCCCAGGAATGCCTCTTCCCCGTGGGCAAGCTCTGTCCCTGGTGCCTCTGTGCACCTTCACTCTCCAGCTTGAGCTCACTGTGAATATTTCAAACGCTGGATGTCTCTGGGGACCCCCTCGGCTGAGCACTGAGCAGCTGAACAGCAGCCAAGGTTAACAAATCAGAGTGAAATGTCACGGCTTAGCCCTTCCTTCCTTCCCTGGCACCCTCCAGAGTGTGGATTCAAGCTCCACGAGCCACAGGGTGTTGTTGTATTTGTTTTTTCTTGCAGGGAGCTATTCCCATCTAACGCTTTGCCCGACAGCTGCTGTGATTAATAGGTGATGTGCCAAAAGCCACAGACTATTATTATTATTATTATTATTATTATTATGGCAACATTTCGAGGTCACAACCAAGAGCAGGGTCCCATTGTGCCAGGCACTGCACACTGCTGGAAGTGGTCCCTGACTGAGAAAACCTCCATCTAAATAGGAATTCCTGGGACCAGGCAAAAAAAAGAAATGCACAAGATTCTAAGTGGTGTGGGGTTTTTTCCTACAGTTTCATGCACCAGGCAAGCAGTGGAAGAGAATTACTGTCCCCCAACACCCTGACACCCAACATGCTGGGGATTAATTAATCTTCATGCATAATCATTCCAGCATTCCTCAGAGTACATGCAAGGCTACGAGGGTTGAGGTTACTGGGTTAGGTTACATCTGCAAGGTTAGACTAGCACAAAAACAACACCCAAAAACCCCAGCCAAAAGCAAGCAAAAAACCCCAAAATATTGTTAGTCCGTGTTAGAAAGCCGTGCCTTCAGTGCAGATTTCCTGTTCCATGCCAGAGAGCTCAACATTCCCTCTTTGTCATATGCATGTGATCAGAACTGCCTCCTTTTCTGAAAAGATGAAGCTAAACACCAGGTCAGGGGATTTGGCCAAGGTTTTGGAGCAATTTGTTGCCAACAGCACAGAGAAAACCCTGAAATGACAACAGCTTGTCCAGCGTGTTGTTAACTGGATCCCACACCCGGCCCTGGAAGATTCTGCATCCCTCATTTCCCTACACCACGGACTTTATTGGAAACCTTCTGTCCTCCCAGGTGGAGAATACAGGTTCTGCTTGATTTTTGTCAGCTGGTGAGAAATGGAGATTTAGGCACTCAGAGGAAATATTTGGTGTCCTACAGTCACACAGATGAATTCCCAAATTCAGCCAGTTGTAAAACAGGGGTGAGTAATATTCTACCTCCAGTTTTCTGTCTGCCTTTGAGCTCGGGTTTCATTCCATCCCCAGTGAGACACTGATGCTCAGAGGGAGAGGAAACAACAACTAAGAGGATAAAAAATACAGGAGTAGAAGCACGGACATAAATTATTATTTAAAAGCTGCAGTTACCTACAAGCTGTAAGTTCCTTATCACCCTGAAGTATTTAATTTTCAGGCTTTTTACAGGTTTGTGTCCAGGGCCTGAAACCTGAACCCTGCCTACATCCACTTTTCAGCACTATTCCAGAGCTCATGGATTTTTCAAGTCTTCAGGGGCAGCTGTGTTGCCAGCACTGGGAAATGAAAAAAGAAGACCCAAAACCAGGCTACACCAACCAGAGACCCTTTTTAGCTGGACCCAGATTGGGCAGAAAGGGACCTAAGGACATGGCAGATCAGTTTTAGGACTTTTCCTGCTTTCCTCTTGAAGGAAATCACATGGTGGGAGTGGGCAGAGGGATGTTTTCCCCTCTGGATCCATGAATCATTCATGACACACGTGCTCCTTTTTGTGCTCTCTCAGCCTTGAACCTCCACTGGCAAGGTATGGACAAGTGACCTCCTGCTCTCTGTCACCCTCTGGCCTTGCCACCTCCTGGTGGCCAAGCCCTGGCTCTGGATCTCAGCTCTGTTATCCAAGTGAAGGTCTGAGACCTCACACAATACTCTCAAAATGTCACATTCTCTGCTCCCAGGAGCACATTTTGTTGTCACATGCAAGGTGGGAGCACAGTCAGATCCAGAGTAAACCCTCTTCCAAGGGCTATTCCAGCCTCACAAAAAGGAAAAAGAACTGAGAGGAGTGAGAGGAGAAAGTATTTCTGGAAATGCCTCGTGCAGCACACGAACGACCGGGGTGTTGTTGTGGAATAAATCCTCCATTATCTCACAGCACAGTGTGGTTTTTTATGTTGAGTAAGAGCCACCTCCACTTCAAAATAGAATAAATAAGTAAATAAGAGTAAATAATACAGAAAAGCTGCCTTGGATCCTGGTGGGATATTACATTTGTCCGGGCCTGTCAAACCACGCACGCTTGACTCCGCATCAGAAATTCCATTATGACACACAACAGCCAACTTGGGATGGAAAGGAAGTTGTCCCCCAATAAAACCCAATTTGCCTCCTTTTTGCAGCACTGTCTCTGAGCCAACCAGCCTGAAACTGGCTAAAAACAATCTGACATGTAATTTATACTATGGTGGAGGAAAATAATTTCCCTTAAAGATGAGTGGTAGTCAAGTGAATCAGAAAACAGTTACACCTGTGGAAGTCAGGTTTAATGTAACAGTTCTGGGAGAATAAAATTAGTAATTCTCCCTTATATACTTCCACTTAAAAAAAAACCAACCAAACAAAATAAAACCCAAATCCACCACAACTCCCTGAAATGCTGCTGATGGAATCAATCAAATCTCTCCTCCGTGGACGGTTATGAACTGTCCCTTGTTTGTGCAAAGGACAAATCAAACAAGAGCTGGGGCTTTGCAAGCGCTTCTGAGCTTTTCCACGCTCATGAAAAAGTCATTATGTTTATCTCTGCAGAAGAAAAAAAAAAATCTCTCCTTAAGAAAAAAAACCAAAAAATTAAAAAAGAAGGAGGCTTGAAGGCAAGAGCCACCAGAGGAGAGGGGGAAAGGCACGAAGAGCACAAAGCCATCCCCAGCAGAACCTTAGCCAGAAACAGCCCCTGAAATCCTTTCCCTTTATTACAGAGCGTTAAAAGAAAATGAAAACCAACAAGAAGCAGGGATGGTTTTATCAAGCCTCCACAAAAGTTGAACTGCTCCTGGGAGCCTCTTTTTTTCCCCCACCACGTTCTGAGGAACTCAGCAGCGACAGAAAAGATGATTTCTCCTGTGTACACCACCCATAATTCCACCGTCGGATTTGATGTTTCAAAAGGAAGCTTCAATCCCCGTGAATAAAAGCAAGTGTTTGAAAGAGATTATTCACCTGCCATGTCACCCAGACAGGAGGGAGCTGCCAGCTCACAGCAGGTCTGTGATAGGACAGACTTTACCCCTCCAACTCTAGATCCGAGCAGAGACATCAGCAATGAATTTCCCTCAAGTGCTGATAGAAGTTATCTCCAGCTCTTCCTTCCCTTTGTGTCCTCCTCGCATCTGGAGCTTTACCCACAGCCTGGGCTGTCCTTTTCTCCCAGGGCTGATATGGTTTTGCTTTTTCTGAAAGAGCAAAAAGATTTGACTTAAGAGGGAGCTTTCTTTATTTGTTCCAAAGGCAAGGAAGGCTCCATCTCATGGCTATTGGACTCTCCTCCCTCTTAAATCCAAGGCTGTTTTTGTTGCCTGCTCAGAGCTTCCTTCACATTCTCCCTGCTGGCTTGACTTTCCCCCAATTACCTGTGCTACAGACCTTGGGAAGAGAGCCGGTGATAACCTTGGAGATAACTCTAGGTTTCCCATCTACTGGGAGGAGAGAAAATAGCTTTAAATAAAAATGTAAATTTAAAGCAGAAGGAGGACAAGAGGTGATAACAACAGCCAGGTCCTGCTGTCAAATAGCTCAGTGTAGTGTTTACCCTTCATATAAAGCCATGAAATAATCAAGGGCTTTTTTATCTTGAACAGAGCCAGCAATGAATCCAGTTCAGCCCCTCTATTTTGCAGGTGCTCTCCAAAACACGAGTGATGGAAACAATCAATTAAAAGCACACTCCTGCCTTCCCAGTTTCCCTCCAAACAGCCCTAAAGTCACTCTTTCCTCCCTGCTTTCCTCCTCTCTGGGCCAGCAGGTCTCTTTTGTGTTCCTGGAGCTCATAAAAGCATCATCCATCCCAAAGCATGGAGAAAAGAAAGGAAGAGGGCAGTTCCATCTTCCCAGGAGACAGCAGCCACCTCTGTGCTCCAAAAGATGCTGAGAGACCTCAGCTGCCTCTCATGAAAAATTGAGGCAAATCCCAAAGACTTTTTTTTTAAAAATTCCCTCAGAACTATTCCTTACAACACCCACGCTACTGGAAGCTGGGAAAATGAAGTTGGGTCCATCTTCACACTCTTCTTCAGGGTCCTGCTCACTTTTTGGGATGCACAGTGGGTTGGGCTGGTCCTAAAACTGACCTCGACAGGCAGCACTTAGAGCACCTGTCTGTGAAGATGAAAGACAACTCTACTTCTCATTTAACCTCTCTCAGTCCTGATGAAAAAAGATCACCTGGAATAGCACAGATTTCAGTGTAGACAATAAAAACTGTGTTTTACCACAGGTTCATCTTATTTTGCTTTAGGGAAGGCATTAGGGAAAAGAGAAAATGGAAGAAGCAGAAAGCAGTGGGAGAAGGAGACAGAGGGGAAAGAAAACTAATAAAGAGGAAAGAGAAAAAATCTACATTAAAAATGCATAATTAGCAGAAATCTGCCCTGACACAAATTAGTCCTGATCTTTCAGACATCATCCCAGGGAGGGATAAAGGGTCAGGGAACCCAATTTCCTGCCCTTCTTCGATGAAGCTTCCCAGTGCCAAAGCAGCAGAGCATTCCCATCATCCCAGCCTCTGTTTAATGTCCCAATGCACTTATTTGCACTGTGGAGGAAAGAAAAATACAGATGGTCTGGGCCAATCCTACAAGGAATTTGTTGTTCTGCTACCCAGTGGTCCTTTAAGGGAGAAAGCAATGGATCCTTCTGGATGTGAAGTCAACATGAGCAGATGTGTCATGGCACAGCATTCCAGCATTCCAGACCTGGCATTCTTTTCCGTGGATGTAATCTGGTGTTTTTCACACACAATTTGTGGGGCACATGGACTGCACAGCAGGAATTCTGTGCTATTGCACTGCTGCTCCCAGCCTGGCTCTCACTGTGGGTGTGAGCACCTTTCCACTCATAGGGAAATCCTCATATCCTCCCTTGAGGATTGACTTTATATTGCAGAAACTTTTGAGCAACTCCCATCTCTGCCTGGAGAGGTGAGACTCCAGAAGAAGCAGGAGCCAGATCACCAGTAACCCTCAGAACCAGCTTGTTCCTTGTCCACAGAACAATTCCCAAAAAGAGCACAAATCTCATGTAATCCTTGAGGTCACTTGGCTCAGAAGTTTTGTTCAGATCCCCAACAGGCCATCCTATATCACCTATTTTCCTATGGCAGCCTAATTGCTTTGTTCTGCCTGGGAGGAGGATCTAAGTTTTGCTTCTCCTTGGTATTACTGAAAAAAACCCCAATAATTTGAAAATAATTAAAACTTGCCACTTTTTTCATCCTGAGGTGACTCATTCCCTGCAAGAGTCCCTTGTACAGTGCAAAAGACAATGAATAATTGATCTTCATCCGATTTTCATGGAAATACCTCCCTCTACCCCCAAAAAGAACCCACCAAAACCCAACAACAACAAAAGTCAAACAGTGCTAAAAGCTGGATTTCTCAGCAGGAAAAGAAAACAGAGGAATAAAGTCTGTCAGGAGACCTGTCTCAGTGTCCAGGTGATTTTTAATCCATTCAGACTTTATCTCTTACTTCCATGTTTTTACCAAACACTTGACCACTCCATAACAACTCCTTCTTCTTCAAAACCTCCTTTTCCCTGGCAAAAATTGAGATCTTTCACTTCCATGCTCTCCCAGGGCTTGACTTTATGGATACAGTCCAATAACCATGAGATGGAGCCTTCCTTGCCTTTGGAACAAATAAAGAAAGCTCCCTCTTAAGTCAAATCTTCTGGCTATTCAGATCTATCTGAGCTCCACCAAACCACTTTCAAATTTGAGCAGCAACGCCTGGCCCCAGATCCCCCCTCTCCTCACAGCCTCTCTCCCTCTCGGTTGTGCACATCCATTATGCACATTTTCATTAGGAGCATTTTGCAAGTGATCTGTTGATTCATTGTATTAGAATTGCAAACAAATGGCATCATTTTCCCCTGCACGCTCTTCCCGGAGAATTCAGCGCTGATTTCCCGGCATTGTCGGGCTACTTGACTGACACTTCTGCTTGATTTGAACCCTTTGAGATTTCTCGCTGCAGCCACTTCTGCTCATCAGTTCTTCTGCAAGAACTCAAGAGCTTGCAGGAGCTCGGGCACCTGTGCTCGTTGACACGGGCTCGGCATTTCCCCGTTCCGTACGCGATTTATAACACTTTGCCTCGGAATCAGAATGTGACAGCGAAAAGTGGGGATTGAGGGGGCAAATTCATCTCTACGTTTCACGTAGTTCCACTGATTTCAATATTTGCTGTGTGTCAGGTGGGCACGTGCATTTTTATCCCACCCAGACCTCCGGTGCTCTAGGCAAGTCAATGCACTGTTTAATCCATCAAGTGCTGGGATTGTTTTCCTTTTCCTATGTGGGGTTTTTTTTCCCTCTTTTTAACAGACAAATGTGAATTTGCCACGGCTGCTGTTAGATCTGAAACCACAGCAAAGTCACTTTAAATGCTGTCACATTCTTTGCTGGCACAGAGACCCTTATTAATGGTTCTCACACAGCTTCACAAATATTCCTGGATCCCGACATGTCGGACTTGCATAGAGGGGTTTAGGATCTGGCAGAGGAAAATAGAGGGACAGCATCAGGAAATTATTTGATCCCAGTTTTGCAAAGCTGGGTCTTTCTGGAAGATCAATGCCAACAGAGCACCCTGTGTAAAGGTGGCACTTTGAAAAGTCTTTCTTCTCATCAGAGAAGAAAACAGGATATAAAAAGTCCTTTTGGGATCTGTGCAGCTCCCAGGGAAATCAGCAGGAATTTTTGCACTGCTATCAGTGGGAGCTGTGTGCTGATAGAAGGTTCTTAGGATATCTCAGCATATTCTGGCTTAAAGCAATGAGATTTGGGCACCTTCAGTAATTGTCTTCACACCCCCATGAATCATAGAATCCCAGAATTGTTTGGGTTGGAAGGAACTTCAAAGATCATTTCATTCCACACCTGGCCGTGGGCAGGGACACCTTCCACTATCCCAGGCTGCTCCAAGCCCCAGTGTCCCACCTGGCCTTGGACACTTCCAGGGATCCAGGGGCAGCCACAGCTTCTCTGGGCAACCTGTGCCAGGGCCTCATCACCCTCACAGGGAACAATTTCCTCCTAACAACTGATCTCAACCTCTCCTCTTAGTTTAAAACTGTTCCCCCTTGCCCTCTCACCCTCTGCCTGTGGATAAAGTCACTTTCTCCCTTTTTTCTAAGCCCTCTAAGAGCTGCAAGGCCACGATGAACCCAAACTACAATGTCAGAGATCGACTCTCCCTGCAAATGACCAATTAGGGATGCCAAGATCCAATCCAGCTACTAATTTAGGACTTTAAAACAAAGCACCAGAGCATCAAAGCCACCTTTATTTGGTACCAGGGCAGAATCCCCAGCTCATGAGGAAAAGGACCTTTGGACGCCCAGGGTTCAGGATGTTAAGCAGGAAGCACAGGGAAAGATCTTTTACTGCAGGAAACAATCAATCCAAGACAAGCAAAATTATTTGAGACCTTTAAAACCAAATTGTGCAGAGCCCTGGATAACACACTGGGTTGATTCTAACTACAAGGAGATAATTGACAAACCCTTCCCAACTTTGCTGACTGGATAACTCAGCCCTCATTCAGCTGGATTCGAAGTGATCCTGTGCAGAGACCTGAGGGCATCTCAGTGCAGGAATGAGCTCCTCTCTGCTCCTCTGCCTCTCACACAGCTCGTGGAAAGCCTGGCCCAGTGCCATTAATAATGATATCTCCTGGGTGTGTTTCCCTTCTGACTGGCTGACTGATTTTATTACTGTGGCAGAGAATTGCAAAATATGAAGTGCTCAGTGTAGCAAAATGACATTTGTGTAAGTTACATTGTAAATAGTTACTGACACGCTGACGTTGTTGGTAATGTAAGGACGGTAAGAGGCTATTAATTACATTAGTGCTTAATCAGCACTGAGCGCTGCTGCTCTCCTCTCCGGTCCAGCTGCTTGGTGTCCTCTGGAGAGGAGACGGGGGATGCAGGAGAGCGCTGCTGATGCCAAATGATGGTGCACGGCAGGGCAAAGCTCTGCTCAGCATCTGTGCACATCTGGAGCCAAGATGGAATAGCTGCCTTTATGAGCCTTAAATGGATGGGGTGTCTGGAAGGTTTCAGTGGTGTCCCAGCCCTGAACTGAATCTATGAGGAGAAAGGGGGCCTTCAGCCTTTTCCTGGTTCATCAGATGAGCATCACAAATTATCTTTCTTGCATTGTTTTTTTTTTTTTCCTGCCTTCTCTTCCCTGTTTCTTCACATCCTTAGAAAACCCTGCTGCAAATCTAAAAAACACTTTCAGTGCTGGAGTAACTCAGGCTTTCCTTATGCCCTCCAAAATAATGTACATCCAGGACAGAAAGGACCATTTCACCCCTTCATGGATACAATTCTCATAGTTATGAGAATGTCTAAACCCCTGGGATTTATGAACTCCGATATCTTCATTGCTTACTTGAGGAAATGGCCTCAAGCTGCACCAGGGAAGGTTGAGGTTGGATACTAGGAAGAGATTTTTCATGGAAAGGGTTGTCAAGCCCGGGAACAGGCTGGCCAGGGCAAGGCTGGAGTCCCCATCCCTGGAGGGGTTTAAAATCCATGTGGATGTGGCACTTGGGGACACTGTGTAGTGGTGGCCTTGGCAGTGCTGAGGGAATGATTGGACTTGATGATCTTAGAGGTTTTTTTACAACCTAAATGATTCCATTTATTCTGTTTTATAAAATCTGTTCTTTTACACACTCTGCCAGAGTTCATTGCAGGTCAGATCCAGAATCTTTGAGACTCCAAGAAGCCAGAGCACGAGGGCAGAAAAAGACCTGTAAAGTCATCAAGTCTGACCCTCTTTTAGTGCGAGAAGAGGCTCCCTTGGGGAGACCAGGGCAAAAGGGCACGGAGAGACAGCTCTTGTACTGGGAAAACTATTAGCCCAATGAGTTGAAAAAGTGACAGACTGATAAGAAGTAGCCTGAGTATGAGGGATAACTTCCTGACAGCAAGAACCACCAGACTGCAGGGGAGAGGCCCGGGGGAAATGTCAGGAGGAGCAGCATTCGAGCCACTTAGAACAAAACAGATTGGGAAAGAAACCTGCAGTGACCAGGAGACTAAACTAAGCCCAGTATCTTGGCAATAAGTCTTTTCCATAGCTAATAACTCACGAGGAGATATCTGGAGACACAAACAATGTCCAGAGAGGAATGCAGCTGACTTATTCGACTTCACTGAGCGAGCGAACAACTACTACAGTTCATGTGTCCCCTGGGAGCTGGTGCAGCTGAACTTGGCTGAACAGAGAGATTTGCAAAAAGGCCAGAATGCAAATCCCTCCCCAGCACTGGCCAGCAGCAATGCAATGTAAGATTCACCACGACACGTGTCCTTACAGGCAGCAATGGCACAGCACTTCATGGCTACACAATTTTCAGTCTCCAGGTGATCCCAGGGAAGGTTTTGAGTATCATCCAGTGGGGATTTGAAATTAAGGACAGGTCTTTTATCAGTAGAAAGCCCTGAAGGAAAGCCTCTGCCTGATCCCTTTTCCCCTAACTTCCACCTTGGATGTTGATTGACAACACAGCCAAATAAGAATCACAGAATGGTTTGGGTTGGAAGGGACCTTAAAGACCATCCAGTTCCACCCCCTGCTATGGGCAGGGACACCTTCCACTATCCCAGGTTGCTCCAAGCCCCGTCCAACCTGGCCTTGGACGCTTCCAGGCATGGGACATCCACAACTTCTCTGAGAAAGCTGTTCCAGGGCCTCAGCACCCTCTGAGTAAGGAATTTCTTCCTAACATCTAATCCAAACCTGCCCTCTGCCAGTATGAAACCATTCCCCTCTGTCCTACCACCATCTGCCCATGGAAAAAAAAAAAAAAAATCACTCTCCCCTTTTTTATAAGTCTCCTTTAAGTACTGAGAGGCCACTGAAGAAGCCATTCATCGTCACAATGAACCCCTGGGAGTTCACCCACCAAGGACAACGTGGTCATCAACAGCTTCATGAAGGCCATGCTGATTCCAAAGATAAACCAAAAATGGTTGGGGTTATCCACTTCCAGGGTAGAAATCCTCCTAACTTGGATAGGAGATGCTGGGACATCAGACCCAGAAAGACTGAGTGCATCCAGCCCTGGAGCTCTGAGTGAGAGCTACTCGAGAACGTGCCACAGCCCCTGAATCAAAACTCTCCTTCATTCCCTGGCTCTGCCTCTGACTCACTGTCTGACCTTGAGAAAGTCGTTTAATCTCTCTGTGCCTCAGGATCTGCATAAAAATAATTATTATGGCTGATGTTTTATGGGAAAAGACTACTACCATATAAAACATCATTCCAAAACGCCCTTTTCAAATCCTTCATCAGAAAAAAAAAACTCTACAGGGGGTCAGAATTTTAGAATCTTATTAAGCCTCTCCCAGCGCCTCAGTGCGTTTGACTAACTCTCAATACACACTATGCCACATTTAAATCAGAATTTGAGCCTATGAATTGTTCATAAAACCTTCCATCTTACACCAGTGGCAGCTTTAAGTTCTGATGATGAATTGGATCTAATTAGTTATTTTGTCATTTGCAAAGATAGCTGGGTAATAAATCACTATTTCTAGCTAGAAAACTTTGACTTAGCATTTCCCCTCCTTCTTAATCAACTTTTGCGCCATTCATTAGGTTTTCATCCAGAAATCCTTTCTCAAACCATTGTCAAGCCACCAACATTTTTCAGGTTAAAATGAAGCTGGAAATTGGGCAGCTATTTTCTTATTTTAGGAAAAAATAAAATCCCTGATAGTTGTCAGCCAAAACACCATAACACATTCAGCTTAAAGCTTATCTTCTGTAAAATAAACATTACTACAAAATTTCACCTCATTCTGAGCCCTCCAGCCAGAGAGACAAGGCAGGGGTTTGTTGACAGCAGTGTTGGCCAGAACAGCTTTTCTCCCCCTGTTTCTGATTATGATTTCTGGGAAAGATGGTCAGAAAAAGGGGGAGTTTCTGAACCTTCTTCACACCAGCACCATTCCTCAGCTGGAATGGTCCATCCAAGAGGAACAGTCTTCATCATCCCAATACAGAGTGCAGAAGAAAATGAATGAAGAGATTGATCCGTTCAGAGGGCTCGGTTCTTCCCTCCCATATCATTTCTTCTTCTCTCATGGCACAAATTAGGAAGCAGATTTTTTATCTGCCACTCATCCCAAGTGCAGAGACAAAAGTCTTCTGAGTGGAGCCACCACAGCTCAATCAGTGTCACAATTACTCCTGTCACTCACAGATTACATGATTCCTTGAGATTAAAGACCTCCTCGGAGCTGAGACTCTAAAACACCTCGGCATCACCTGCTTCTCACACAGCAAGAACAAAGGAAAGAGAGGGCTCTGTTCATTCAGTAGCTTTGGAAGCTGCAGTGGTGGTTGTTGCTGTTGCTTAATGGACAAAAGAACTGTTACAGGGCCAAAAAAAAAAGGTGTTTGGGGTGTCTTTTTGGTGTGAGTTATACCTCCAGTAATTTCAAACCCAAATACTGATGTAGCAGCTTTCTGATCACAGCTTGGATTTTCTTCACGGAGTTTCCAGCCAGCAGGATCTTCCTGCAGCACTGGAGGGGTTTCTGGAACTCTTCCCTCACCTCCAAGCAAGGACCTGTGAGGGACAGCCAACACCCAGGCTTGGGGGATGGACCCTCCCTGTGCCCGCCCTACGGAAGGTCAGGATGACCAGCCTGAATACAAACTCAATTTCAGGAGCAGGATCAAGGGAAGTCTGGGTGCACTGACCCTTGCAGTGAGCTCCATCACCCCATGGCAGGGGGATGTTCCACCTTCAACCCAACATCTGCCTGACAGGGCCACAGGGAGTGTCAGAGAGAGCATAGAGGAATCCAGCAGTAGTGTCCAGAGAGTGCAGCGCATGCTGATGAATCCTAAAGGGCTGGTAGGGAGGGAAAGTCACGGCCAGGGTCACCCTCAGTGATTACAGGAGGTCCCAGGGCAGCCAGCAGGGAGGGAAATCCCACATGGAGGGCAGAAGCTTTGATGGATCATTGTGCTCTGTGTGCTCAGCTGTGTCCCTGTGCTGGTCCTGAGCTTTACCATGATAAAAATCACAGAATCACAGAATCATTTAGGTTGGAAAAGACATTTAAGATCACCAAGTCCGACCATTAAGATCACAGAATCACAGGCTGGTTTGGGTTGGAAAGGACCTTAAAGATCACCTCTTTCCACCCCCTGCCACGGGCAGGGACACATTCCACCATCCCAGGTTGCTCAGGGCCCAATCCGACCTGGCCTTGGACACTTCCAAATATGGAGCATTCACAGATTTTCTGGGAAACCCATGCCAGGGACTCACCACCTTCTTAATAATGACTTTTTTTCCTGATATCTAATCCAAACCTTCTCTCTCCCAGTTTAAAGCCATTCCCCCTTGTTCTGTCACTCCATGACAGCAGGCAGAGGCAATGAGATCGCAGCAAGCCTACCCTGTTTTTCCAAGTTCAAAAATGAGCCCTGGATTCATTCACATGCACTTAAATCCTGGCATCTTTCACATGCCTGAAGGTTTTACCATCTTCTGAGATTTCCACTTGAATTACAGCAGCAGTGGGAAAAGACTGAATGAGTCACAGGCTGGAACTCTGCCCTCCTGCCATCCCCTTGAATCACACACACGGATAACCTGAGGAGAGGCTGTGCCTCACGGAGCGCGGGGCGGCCGCGATTCGAAATGCGCCCGATGTCCAACCCCAACAACTCAACGCCCAGAGCCGTGGGAGGAGAAGTCAGACACGGCTCAGGCACAGATCCAGCCCTGCTTTCTGCTCTCTTGGCCTCAGAGTTCACGCTAAGCTTGCAGGAGAACAGGACATTGAACGTGAGGGAGCTGCCAATGGGTCCTCGACATGAAGGTCAGTGTCATGGGGTGGTAAAAGAACACAAGGAGTTTTGGATGGTCCTGAATCCCACTGAAACATCCCATGGGCTACTTCACACCCCTTCCATGGGCACTACTACTCATCCTCCACAGCCCTTAGGGCACCAGCTGTTGAAACAGAAAAGCTCTGATACCAAGCCAGATGTCTGCAAAGAACAGAGATTTATCATGGGACCACAGAATGGTTTGGGTTGGAAGGGACCTTCAAGATCATCCAGCTCCACCCCCTGCCATGGGCAGGGACACCTTCCACTATCCCAGGCTGCTCAGAGTCCCAAGGCTTAGGCCTTGAAACTTTACATTTCAATGCATAAACCAATCCTATAGGTCCACCCCTATATAGACTAGTGAAGGTGAAATATTCCCATAGGTTGCAGTACTTTATCCAATCATAAAATGATTGCAGTTGGAAAAAGATCTCTAAGATCATCCAGTCCAACCAGCAACACCACCACTATGCTCCTTTCCTGCTCCTTGTCCTGCAACCAAGGGCACAAAACCCCCAGAGGAGCTGGACTTCACATCCACTCTGATTCTCTCTTCGGTCAGCGGCACTTTCTGCCCTGTGAAGCACTCAGGTGTC
Source organism: Aleadryas rufinucha (assembly GCA_013397815.1). NCBI lineage: Eukaryota > Metazoa > Chordata > Aves > Passeriformes > Aleadryas > Aleadryas rufinucha. The sequence goes on from VZTH01000019.1 coordinate 80,293, forward strand.
ATCTTTGTAATGGGAATTTCGGTCAGGGAGACGAGGAGCGGAGAGAAAGCAAGAAGCTGACACTTTTACATGCACCACATTCTAATTGGGGTCAAGGGATGCAACAGTTGGAGAGCAGCAAGTTATTTTCTGCATCACTGGCCTGTCAAAATTATGTTTTTACTCAGATATAAGGAAGGAAAAGGACAGAGTCTGGGAACAGCTCCCTGTCAAGTCACTTCTAGGAAATGTGGAGTGCCAGCAGCTGCCACCCTGAGCTGGGCACAACAAGGTGCTCCATCCTCATTATCCTGGAGGTGGCATGGAGCTGTGTTGGTGATTNTTGGGTTGGAAGGGACCTTCAAGATCATCCAGCTCCACCCCCTGCCATGGGCAGGGACACCTTCCACTATCCCAGGCTGCTCAGAGTCCCAAGGCTTAGGCCTTGAAACTTTACATTTCAATGCATAAACCAATCCTATAGGTCCACCCCTATATAGACCAGTGAAGGGGAAATATTCCCATAGGTTGCAGTATTTTATCCAATCATAAAATGATTGCAGTTGGAAAAAGATCTCTAAGATCATCCAGTCCAACCAGCAACACCACCACTATGCTCCTTTCCTGCTCCTTGTCCTGCAACCAAGGGCACAAAACCCCCAGAGGAGCTGGACTTCACATCCACTCTGATTCTCTCTTCGGTCAGCGGCACTTTCTGCCCTGTGAAGCACTCAGGTGTCATCTTTGTAATGGGAATTTCGGTCAGGGAGACGAGGAGCGGAGAGAAAGCAAGAAGCTGACACTTTTACATGCACCACATTCTAATTGGGGTCAAGGGATGCAACAGTTGGAGAGCAGCAAGTTATTTTCTGCATCACTGGCCTGTCAAAATTATGTTTTTACTCAGATATAAGGAAGGAAAAGGACAGAGTCTGGGAACAGCTCCCTGTCAAGTCACTTCTAGGAAATGTGGAGTGCCAGCAGCTGCCACCCTGAGCTGGGCACAACAAGGTGCTCCATCCTCATTATCCTGGAGGTGGCATGGAGCTGTGTTGGTGATTGGAGAACCTCAACCAGCCACAATAAAAGGAGGAAAGGCAATTTGAGGCAAAAATCACACAGAAATAATTTTCACACGTAGCTTTGCCCATGATGTGACACAATCCTGTTGACATTTGGTGGACTTTGACTTACCAGGAGTGTTTACCCAGCTCCCAAGGGCATCAGGGTTGGAGTAATCACCTTTTTTACATCACCTTTGCACTGTCAGGCAAATTTCCCAAATCACAAAAAGTCCAGCCTTGCCTGAGTGCAAAAGCAGAGCAGTTCCTTCCCTACCCAGCTCACTCTAGGACTGTGAGCCACAATGTTCACCATACATCTGGAAAGACAAAGATCCATATTCCAGCTGATCAATGATATCAGCCCAAAATCCTCAGCTGGAAAAGTCTCTTCGTGGTTATTGGACTCAATGTGGATGTGGAGGAAAAGGGAGAAGAGCTCTTGTGATCATCATCTCCAGCTTTGCCTGGAGAGGACAGAGGGTCTGAAGGCCAGGATGCAAATGAGGACAGGGACAGAAAGCTAAAATCTGTGAGAGGCAGGATTTAGTGCTGTGAGAAAAGCAGAAAAAGCATTTTCATCACAGAGCTGGAGAGGAAAACATAAAATTCAGGGCTATTAGGAAAGTTAGAAGGGCTGGACTGGGGGTTCCAGAGACAGATACCCCTGTGCCCTCCCAGGAGCGATCCCTGCACTGCACTGCCACAACAAAATGGTTTAGATTTGACCCAGAAACCACACAAATCATGCCAAAAGCACAGCCCAGTGTTTGGTCAGGCTCCCCTGCTGCATCACTACACAAGCCCCCAGTCTGATGCCCTCCCCATCCCAGGAGATGCCCAGTCCCCCACCACAGACCAGGGGACACCCCAAGAACAGCACCCAGCTAGAAACTACTCCATTCTTAGCACACAAAGAGATGTTCCTCGTGAACAGCCCTTCATAACCTTCCCTTCCTCATAAATGAATGATGAGGCCCCTTTAATTGAATTAATTCTGAATGCTGATCCCAGGATGAATTATCAATGGAAAACAGCAGCGCAAGCACGGGGAGCTCACACAGCGCTGCCTGTCATTCCCTGCTCTCTGGTGTTTCCAAACTACGGGAAAGGAGAGAGGGAAGGGACAGGAGCCAAGGGCTGCCCTGATAGGATCCTCAGGAGTTCCTACAACACCACCTCTCACCTGCTGGAAGCCCCCAACATATCCAGGACATGTCCAGGAGCTTCTCTGGATGCAAAAAATCCCTTCAGACGGTGCGTGAAGGTATTGCTTGGAATAAGACCAGAGGTGTGCGAGGCAGGAAGAGGCTGCTGTTGCCCAGAGAGACATCCAACCACCCCAAATCCACCCCATCTCCCCAGCCAGGTGAGGAGATAGAAGCAAGGAGTCATGGAATGGTTTAGGTTGGGAGGGATAATGAAGGATCAAGTGTGGCTGAGAGTTTCATCACGGAGGTTTGAGGCAGGACAAGCTCAGAGCTTCCCCATCTCAGTCCAACATCTGACCTGCAGAAACATTTACCCTCGATGGACCAGCACCTGAAAACGGTGTTCAAGCAGCCAGGACAACCAGCAGCCCCTGAAACATCAAGTCAAGGCTTTTCCTGCCTCAACACAAAGGATGTTCCCTGTCTTACATCAACACCTCAACTCGGAGGGCTCGGAGCGGGATCTCATGGCTGGAGCCAAGCAGCCAGCAAAGCTGTTCCCACGTCTGCTCTTCCCAGCAGGTAGGTGTGAGAAGCCCAGCCATGCAGGAGGAGAGCTGCAGACAGAAATGTGTCAGGCCGTGCTTTATCTCCTCTGGAGCCGGCACAGTTGGTGGAGAGGAGTTGGAAGGGGAGGGGAAAAACAACACCGTGGTGGAGATAACTGAGATGTGAGCAGTGGTGCAGAAAGCAGGATGGAAGCAGGTGAGAATGATCTGTTCTCCCCTCCTCCCACAAACATTCTCTCCAGAAAAGATGCTTCATTCCACTGCCACAACCTGCAGACATCCCCAGGGCTGTTCACTCCGACAGCAATTTCAGCAGGACCAGGATTTTACCCGTTCAGCTAAAAAAAAGCCCACGACACCTTCACACAGCCCAGACACACATCCAAAATAAACTGCTCTGTGTGAAGGTATTGGCACCTCGGCAGCTCAACCCCTCGCTCCGAGATGGGCTCTCTATCCCGCAAATTCAGCGTATCCCACATGTTGGTTTGGGATTACCTTCCCTCTCCAGTTAATCCCTGGCACAGCCAGCAGCTCATTGCCCTCCACGAGCTCTGTCCCTGGCAGTGTTGGTCAAAAACTGTTCCTGAATTTCCTGATCAGGATGCCCAGAGAAGTTGTGGCTGACCCTGAATCCCTGGAAGTGTCCAAGGCCAGGTTGGATGGGGCTTGGAGCAATCTGGGATGGTGGAAGGTGTCTCTGCCCGTGGCAGGACTGGATGATGACCAGGAATGAGATGGTTTTTAAGGTTCCTTCCAACTCAAACCATCCTATAATTCTGTACTAATTTTCTTACATCAAGCAGCCACTCAGCCCCGGCCCTCTGAGGCCCATCAAATTTTCTTCAACCAGGAGCCTAAACAAATAAAACCAAATCAGCTCTCTCAGTCACAAGGTTTAGAGTAGGATTTTGGCAATACTGAGTCTATCCAAGCCTTATCTCCCATCTCCAACAGCAATCAGAGATGACATTTTATGGCACAGGGAACAGATTGATTTTTCCTCCAGTGCAGGAAATAAGCTCAGGAAAATCTCAGCAGACACATAACACCCAAACACAACAGCAAGGAGGAAGGGAACAGGTGACAGAGCTTTACAAATCCAGGTTGAAGGCACTGGCGGAGGTGTAACCAGTGAGTAACTCTGGGCCATGTCTTGTAAAAAGGGTCCTGTAGTTACGCACCACTTACTAAGAGTTTAACCCCACATCAAAGACACTTCAATCAATTACCAAAGTCTGATATTTCATTACACAACTGTCATTAAAACAACCAGAAGATTAGTGACAAGGCAGTTTTCCCAGTCCTTGCACTCTTACTGTGCTCGGCACCACGGCTTTTGGGGAGTGGATTTATTTACTACAACCAGTTTACGACGTGTTTATTCTCATCTGCGCCGTGACCTTTGTGGTTGGGAAATCAGCAGTTCTTAGAAGCAGCTAAAATAATACAAGATAAAATAAAATAACCACAGCATCATTAAGCTGTAATTATTATTGAAATGCGACCTGAAAGAGATTCCATCTGTGTAAAACCCGCTCTCTTTGGATACACAGACATAGATAATATCTAAAAATAAACAGGGACAGATCTCTCTCTTCCTCTGGAGGTGTAATTATACAGAGACATCATCTATACACAGCCACCCTGGGTGTAAATTCCACCATGTAGATACAGTAGGCGGTGTATGCACAAGAAGAAAGTTATAAACTATATTTAAAACATGATCATTACTCAGAGTATTTGACACCTCAAGTATCAAGAGCTACATTTGCAACAAAATCATGTTCTGTTTGCTAATCACTCAAACACCAGTTTCCTATGAGCTTCCCCTCTCCTCCAAGCAAAGGACTCAGCTATCTGAAAAGTCCAAGAGATATTTCCTGTTTGTCAATTAAAGGCAAAGCAGAACTGGCTGCATTGAAAATAACAAACAAAACCAGTGCAAATTCCTCTGAGCAGTGGCTGGGTGCTCTGTGCTGACTCAGCTCCCCCAGGACACAGAGCAGAACATAAAGCAGCCATCAGAGAAGCACTTAAAACCCAAAATGAAACAAAAAGGCAAAACTAACCCTGTCCTGCACCACGAAATCAGAGGAGGCAGCAGCAGGAGCACATTCCATATTGTCTGCTAATAAATCCCTTCATCAAATTCGGCTGCTCTCTGTGCGTGTGAGGTGAGCACATCTCTATCAAATATTCCTGGTGGAACCACTTACAGAAAAGACGTGCTCAATGCCCAGCTTTTGCTGCTCTTTAAGAAAAAAAAACACGGGAGAGGCAATTTTTAAGCATCACTCCAAGGCTGGAGTCACTTCCCATCACAGCAAACGGAGAGGCTCAGGTTGGACATCAGGAGAGGGCTGTCAAACATTGGAATGGGGTGCACAAGGAGGTGTTGGAGTCCCCATCCCCAGAGTGTCCAAGGAACGACTGGAGGAGGCACTCAGTGCTCTGCTTTAGTTGGAAACGTGGTCACAGGTTGGACTTGATGATCTTGGAGGTCTTTTCCAACCCAAGTGATTCTGGGACAATGATTCTATAACACCTGTGGCTTTGGGGCCGCGGTTGCACGCCCACTCTGGGGTGGGATCACTGTTATAGGGGCAGCTGCATCCCACAGACACCTTGCACAAAGCAGCTTCTGGGGATCCTGATCTCACCGACTTCGTGCAGACAGATGCAAAACCCTCTCCTTGTTTGGGGTGACCTGCTGTCCCCACACCGAGTAGAAAAGTGCCTTTAGCCCAGCCCCAGGATGTCACCTCTGTGCTCCAGCAAGGACAATCTGTTGGAGGAGGCACCTTCCTGGGTCATAGTTTAGGTCCAGCTCATCCCACCCCTCCCACACACACAGCTCCATCTCTGTGGCACCACCAGCAGTGAGGAACCCTTGGGCTGGGCGAGCAGAAGAAGCAGGTGAAGGTGAGGATGGAGCCTGCAAGGTTTGCCATCAGAACCACACAATGGGATGCCACAGCAGGGACACAGATTTGACCCAAAATGCCCCTTCCAGTCCTACACTTCTATAAAACAGGGCAGAGCTCTGCTCCGTGACCCTTCAACAAGTCCTGATGCAGCAGTGAGGGGTCAGAGAAGTCCTCCTAATGTGGAGCAGGTCACATTTTGGAGAGGACATTGATCTGCCTCCTTCCTTGACCTGCTGTGGTTTGAAATGAAGCCAAGGAAGAAACCAGGAACTAATCCAGCAGCTCTGGGAACGGAGCAGATCGAGAGCTTTGTTTTTCATTACAAAGCCCCAACCGTGCAGAAATAACTGCAGAGGGGTGACTGGCAATGACCCTCTGGGGACAGAGTGAATGAAATCATGGTGACAAGGGGCTCAAAGACAGGGGGAGAATGGGATAAACTGCAAAAGGAATGAAAAATATCCGGCTGATACATCAGAGGCCGAGAGCAGAAAGCGTGGCTGTCCATGCTGACACAGAGAAATCCATGAGACTGAGAACTCTTGGCCTTCAGAAATCAAAAAGCACCAGCACTTGAGTAGAAAAGGAGCTGAGATGTTCCCAGGAAGAGAAGGGTGCTCCTTATTAGGCCAACTCTTCTGCAAAGATGGTTTTAGGGAGAGCAAAGAAGGAAATTTCACCTCAACCTCACGGATTTTGCATCTCCTGGGAAAACCACTTAAGAAATAAAAATAATCACAGGGCCACGTGCATTTGGTGGCAGTGAATGACCACACTGTCCCCTCTGCCCTTTTCAACATTTCTCTCCTGTAGTGGGAAAACCAGAGCCTCCAGGAGGAGCCTTGGGCAATGGGATGCTGTGATGGCAGAGGCGTTGAGGAGACACAGAACTCTGCCATGAACTCTGTGGGTTGAGGACTTTTTGTTTGATGCAAAAAATCTCTTAGACATCAGAATATCAGGATAGGGCACCAAAATTTGCAACCTTGTGCAAAGCCAGCCATAGCCGAAGAAACTCAATACCCGTGAAGACTCATGAAGAAATCTGGGATGAACGAGGGTATAAATGTAAAATAAAATGCCACTACAAGGCACTCTGGAGGCTGTTTGAGCACCAAGCCTGCTTTCCCTGCCTGTGCACACCCCGAGCACAGCTTCCCTCCTAAGTTATTCATGATGTTCTGGCAGCCTCGCCAAGTTCACCCCAACACAGCTCATGCAAAAAACAAAAGCTCGGAGCATTACAAAGGGCATTTCCCCAGCGTGGTGGAGGGAGGAGGGAGCTCACAGTGCTTTTCCAGGGAGTGCTGCAGCTCCAGGAGCTGCAAGGGGCAGGGAGGGAAGGTTGGGAACTCAGGCCAGCTCGGAGATGCCTCTTCTGGGAAGCCAGGGCCTCCCACCGGGATGCAGAGTCAGCTCCAAGGAGCAGGGTTTGAAGCAGAGCCACTGCGGGGAGCTGTTTCCAATTGGGACCGAAAAAAAACAGGGAAAGGGATCGTGTAATCAAGCTGCAGCCCTTCCACCTCTGTTACCCCTCCTCGCAGGCACACTCAGGCTGGAAAAATAAAAATGTGCTCTCAGCAGCCTCCCTGGCAAAAAAAAAATTCCATTTATTTTTCTATACTACTCTGGCCACTGTCTCCCGGTTATTGCCAGCACTTGGTCGGAGTTTGCATCCTCCAGAGGAGCAGATATCCATGGAAGAGGGGGGAGGAGGAGTGTGGTCACCTTCTGTACACCACAGGGCTGGTGCTCAGGCTGGAAAGGAAAGAGTCTCAGAGACTCGTGCATCCAGGCTTTGCTTAATTCCCCACTTTTTTATCCTGTTGTCAACCCTGGGAGATGTCCTCTCATGTCAGCACTGTAAGGAGGAGATATGACAAATGTGATAATGCCAGATGCTGCTGATAAGGGAGGGGAAAGAGGCAGGTAGGGCTGCTTGCTCCCCCCCAGGGAGAAGAAGTGAGATAAAACCGCAGCTCAGAGCAGCCCAGCACCTTCCCCGTGAGAATCCTGGTTCCATTTAGCTGAGGTTCTCTCCTCCCACCACTCAGGGATGCTCAACACTGACTTGCAGCACCCCAAAAAGAACTACTGGACCTTCAAGAGGGCAGCACAGTGCCCACCCCAAAGAGGCCCTGCCCCTGCACAGAAACAATGCTCATTTTTAATATTAGTAACAACAAATGAGTTTGGCTCAAGGCAAACACACAAAGTGTGGAGGTATAAAACCACCGTGGAGAATACTCCCTTTAGTCCTTACTGAGAGCATCCTACAAGGCATAATTCAGGTCCCTGCTGCGTTTCATTCCCTGCAGGCTCTGCCCTGAGGGGAAGACGAGGATGAGGACAGAGCCCCGTGGCCAAGGACAGCGATGGGTCAGGGTCAGCACCTCACCCCAGGCTGAAATCCAGCCCTGCTGCACCCTCGGATGCAGGGAAGGGCAGCAGGTGATGGAAACCCAAGCCGGGCTCCAGCTGCCCAGCTGCTATAAATAACACCCTCCTGGGTGTTTTTCCTGGGTCCTGAGACCCTCCTGGCTCTCAGGAAAGCCAAAGGAACAAACACAGCATCGCTCTGGAAGCAGGGCACGGGTGCACAGACACACACGTGGGGCAGGGCACGTCAAGGCCCAGGCAAAACCCTGTGAAACTCATCCCAGCTCTTGGACAGGCTGATGAGAATAATAATCCTTGGGGTTTGGTGGTTTGTTTCAGGGAATCTATTCAGCTCTTGTGAGACTTCACCTGGAGAACTACACACAGTTCTGGAGTCCTCAGCATAAGACATGGACCTGTTAAAGAGGGTCCAGAGGAGGCCAGAGAGACGCTGCAAGGGCTGGAGCCCCTCTGTTCTGGGGTCCAGCCTGGAGAAGAGAAGGCTCCAGGGAGACCTCAGAGCCCCTTCCAGGGCCTAAGGGAAGCTTTTATATAGAGGAAGAGAAGGAAGCTTTTAAAAAAGAGGAAGAGTAACTTTACACAGGCAGGTGATGAGGACCTGGCACAGGGTGCCCAGAGAAGCTGTGGCTGCCCCTGGATCCCTGGCAGTGTCCAAGGCCAGGTTGGACGGGGCTTGGAGCACCCTGGGATAGTGGAAGGTGTCCCTGCTCATGGCAGGGACATGGGTGGAATTGGGTGGGCTTTAAGGTCCCTTCCAATGTAAGTCATTCTGTGATTCCATAATCTTAACCAGGCTCTATAAATTATTTAACTCCTTTGCATCCCCAGCCAAGGGAATGGATCTTGGTATTTCCTGCCTTTGGCAAACTGCTGAGAAATCCAAGGAGGTAGGCACCTTCAAAACGTGAATTGTGTTTGTTCCAGGCCACCCTCACATCCACCTGCTCACAGCAGCCATGGAAAACACTGACCAAGCTACAAATCAGGGAAGGGAGAGTGTGAATTTTGCAGCTTCCAACTTCTCATGTGCCTCCTGCCTGGCCTATGCCGAACATGCCAGCAAGGTTCAGCATTGCTCCCATCTGAAATAAAGTCTCCCCACATAATTTAAAAATACCCCACTCTCATGCCAACAATAACTTTCTGCCACGCCACGCTGGCTCTGTATTTATAGCCACGATTTCTTCATGCCACACACCCCTGTACTGCCCACCCAATCCCACAAAAAGGGATTTTGTTGATTTAACCAGCAGTGGTGACCCCCCAGGAGTGAGTTCCAGCCCCACAACCACACAGCCACATCAGCACAGGATTTCTCCCCCTTTTCTCCTCAGCAGCAATGACAAGGCAAAGTCTCCCGAGGGTAAACACAAAGCTACAACCACTTCCATTTGAGCCATAATTGAAAATCAATAGGATTGGTAGTAGGAACGCTCGTGTGCTTAAAGCAGAGGTCTGGGAGCCAGGAGAAGGAATGATTTCTTCTCCTGGCCATGATCATAAGGAGAGATTTTTTAAAGTTCTCTCAGCTTGCGATCCAGCACCAATAAAATGGAGATAATCCAGTGTTGGGTTGGAATTCACCAGAGCTTCAAAAGTGCTGAGGCAGAGAGGTGCTGGGACATGCTCACGGAGAACAAGTTATTTTTAAATGTATTGAAGTGAGAGCAGCGAGGGATGCCGAGCCTCCCTCTTTTCATTTTTTTAGGACCATCAAAGAAAACTCTGCATCAGCAATCCCTGCTCCACCTGACTGGTGCCAAGGAGCAGCAGTGCCAGGACACCCAAACTGAGATCAGCATCCCAGTGCTGCCTTAGGTGGAACCGGAGATAAAATATCCCAATTTGGAAGGGAGCAACAAGGATCATCCAGCCCAGTGCCTGGCCCCAAAAAGGATGGCACAAAAAATCCCAGCCTGTGCATCCCTGAGAGCATTGCCCAAACATTCCTGGAGCTCTGGCAGCCTTGGGGCTGTGCCCATTCCCTGAGGAGCCTGTTCAGTGCCCAAACACCCTCTGGGTGAAGAGCCTTTTCCTAATGTCCAGCCCAAACCTCTCCTGTCACACAGGGAGCCCATCCTTGCTGTCAAAATAATGGAGCTTTTTACATTCCCTGACCTCTGCCACCTGGAGCCCTGGGAATGGCACTTTCTTTTCATGGATATTGCCAGCAGGCTCTGGAAAGAAGGGATTCATTTCACTAACAGGGTGAAAGACCATCGAGGAGGTGAAGGGGGAGGAAGGTGTGATTACTGATTTATCCCAAGTCAGGATCTGTGAGAAGAGGAGAGGATAAAGGTGCCACCAGCTACATCTTTAAATCAATCAATCAATCCAAAATCAATCTATTTCCCTCCTATCTGTTTCTCACTCCTTAGCTGCAGAGAATTCCACCACTGCTCCCCATCACCCACCAACAAGAACAGGGTTTTAACCAAACCAAAGCTCCGGTGTGAGCAGAGCTACCCCAGATTAGGAGGATTTGCTGCAACACGACACGTTGTCCCTCTGCCACGGGAGCTGCTGCCCTGGTGAAAGCCCTTTAATAAAACAGCAGGGAGAACATCTCATTTCTTTATTACAGCCCAAGCAGCACAACTCCTGTGGCACTCGAGGTTCGTGCCGTGCTGCCTGTGCTGCTTCACGTCTGTCCTTCAGCTCCAAAGCAGCTGCCCAGCTCCTACCCAGGCCCAAACTTCTGCCAGCCTGGATCAGCAACACAAACCTTGTGCTCCCAGGCACGGGCAGCCTCGGTGGAAACCCTCCTTTTTCCCAGCACGGCTCAGAGGTGTCATTAAGAATCCAATCAATGTGACGTCATGGGTGTAATTGAATTATGTGTATGCTCAGCAGACCCTTTCCACTTGGTATCCCCATTGGCTAATGTTGAATTATGATGGATCATACACGGGGATGTATGAAACATGCATGAATAACCCAAGCATGCATTTTTAATGATACAATCCTGATAACTTCCCCCTCCTAACAAAATCAAAATGAATTAAACACAAGTAGCTGTCAGTGGCATTAAAGAAAAAAAAAAAACCCTCATCATTTAAATGGCAACACGAAATGTTCCCTGAATTGCAGGGTGACTGGGACCGTTTGTTGTAATGATACCAATTAACATATCTATCCATTTAAAGTTTCCAGGGCAAGGAGAAAGAGCAGCTTGGGTGATATTCAGGGTAGGGAAAGAAAGGTGAGGATAATGGATGGCTGGGAGTGAATAGGGCTGAAACGAATGGGGTAATTCAGATGAACGGTCTGACAATGGCTGGATAATCCCCCAGAAGAGCATGTCCCCAGATATAGGACAGAGCTCGCAGGCTTGTGACATTCATTAAAATGAAATAAGGGTGAAACCTGCAAACCCAACAGTCAGAAATGATCCGAGTCATCCAAAGGCCGCGGGACTCCGGGGGTCTGGCTTGAGACTCTGCAATGGCCGAGTTAATGGGAACATCCCAGAGGAATGGTTTGGCTACAGTGGCTTTGCTTTGGGGCACAGGGGATTTCTTGAGGTCACTTCCATACCTGTGTTCCCTGATTTAACTGATCATGATCGAAGAAGAGGGAATCACTTGCAGGAACACTCTGGCATCTTGGATTTGCACTCTGAATTATGAGTGAGCTCTTCCAGCTCCAGTCAAGAGTCATCTTCCCCATCCCTGGAAGTGTCCAAGGCCAGGTTGGATGAGGCTTGGAGCACCTGGGATAGTGGAAGGTGTCCCTGCCCATGGCAGGGGGTGGAACTGGACGATTTTAACATCCCTTCCAACCCAAACCACTCCATAATTCCATGATAAGGAGGCAGCATGGACCCAGGTCTGCATGTCTCCATCTATCAGAGCCATCCAGATAATCTTTTACCTTCTACCACATCAATTTGTCAATATCAATTACCTAACAAGCTCTCATAAGCACTCTGCCCAGGGTTATAGCTCCAACTACCTGGGCTAACACCGTTCTGATTTCTAATTCCCTGGAAAAAAATGAGCAGCAGCTCTGCCAAAAAAATTTTAAAAATTCAATTTAAAGGGAAGTCCTTGGGGACTTCTGGACTTCCAAAGATTTTGAGTCACAAAGAGGAAAAATTTGTTCACACTCTGCAGATCAGGAGTTTCTGTGCTTTCAGTGCAAATCAGACACTTCTGCCTCGTTGCAGATTTAGGATAAAGCACAGTGTCACAGACCTTGTCCCTAATTGCAGACGGGCTGGACACGGTGGCAGAGGATGGAGCTGCCAGAGATCCCAGGATATGTCTCATAACAAGCTCATTAGCTCCAACATCAGACCCCCTGCTCCTCAAAAACTGACCCAGGGCCCTCTCAGGATTTGTGCTGGAGCAGCAAATCTCTGGGAAACCTGCAGAGGGGAAGTCAACACACTTCATAACAGATGAGTGAAGAGCAGTTCCTTGGCAATTAATAATGAGTTAAATAAATAAATGAGATATTATTTGCCTCCTCTGAACGCGTGGCTGCCATGCCTTGCTTGCCTTTTCACAAGAATTTGGCACACCAAGCACTACCAGCACATTCTGAAGATGTTGGCACCAAGGGTAAAACACAATTCAGGGTGGCAACAGGGTCAGGGAAAATCCCCTCTCTCCCAAGTGCAGCAGAATAACTCATTAAGGACAACTTTTTGATTAAAGGAATAATTTTGCTGTCAGCCCAGGGACCTCAAGGTTTATTCCTGTTGTGCAAGTCCAAACTCTTCCCCCATGGAGTCACCCCTCCAGCATGTCAGGAAGGGAATTTTGTGACTCTCCCCTTAAGGATTTGAGTTATTTATACAGAAAATAGGCAGATATCTGCAAGGAGTGGAATAAATGATGCTTTGAACACCGCTGACTGTACACACAAGGACATCCTGTCTAGGAGGTGATGTGGACCACTCTCAAAATTAAATATCTGCCTCTTTCCCAGGTAAATCCACTTTAGCTCAGAGCCTGAATGGTTTTGCTCTCTCTGCAACTCTGAGACAGTCCCACTTCCACACCTGTCAGCAGAGCTGGGAGGATAAATACATTTATTGATTTCATCTGCTGGACAGCCAAATCCTACAGCTGGGGAATCCGAGTGGCACCTTAGCAGCATCCCCAACACCCAGCAGAGATAACCACAGTTTGGTTGGAGCACCAAAACTTCACTTTCCTTCAAAAAAACAGTCAAGGGTGTTTTTTTTTAGGGAACTGATATCAATCAGGAGAGGAGGACTGGGAGAAGACACCTTGATTTCTAAGGATTCACACATCCTGAAATAACAGCATTTCTGATGCAGCAAGAGCTCAGTGCCCAAAGTCACACCCCAATTTTCCTGACCTTGGCTTTGAGTCTGTGAGAGAGTGGAAGCACCGTCCCTTGAAGGGATCATTGGTGACCAGAGCTGGGAACTGCTCTTCACAGACAAATCATCCCTTAAAAGAGCATTACTGACTTACACCAAAAAACTCCAAGTGAAGTGGGGTTTTTTCCCCTTTCTTTTTTACACCAACTTCTCTCTTGTATATAAATGCTAAATCATAACTTAGAGACAGTGGTTTTTTTCATTTTAAAGAGAGTCAGTTCATCTTCTGTGAAGGAAACCCTGAAAGAAAAAATGCTTCGTCTTTGTTAAATTTCAAAACTAAAATCACTTCATGAAAAGCTGCTCAATGACGGCACATCACTGGGAGATATTTAAATGTTAACAGCAGGTTTTTAACTGTTCCAGGGAAACCCTCCTGTTGAGCAGAACGAGGGCCACGGGGTTAAAACACAGCCATCACAACCTTTATTGCTTCATTTTTGTGAAGCCATTAACCACAGGAGGACCCCAGATGTGCCACAGCTCCGGCAGCTGGAGTGAAATTCAATCCCCACATCAGAACCTAATTTACGGCCAACCTGTTGGGAGGGGGCAGGGAAATCAGGGATACACAGGGAGCTGGGGAAAGCCGTGTGTTGACAGAGCTCAGCCCAAGCCCTTGCACAAACACACGTGGAAGGAGCCCCCACTCCCACCAGGGAATTTTTTGCACGTGGAAATTCTTGCATCTGAAAGCAGCTGAACCCCAACACCATCTAGCTTTGAACTCCGGGCTCAGCTGCCTGGGAAGCACCGAGATGAAATCAAAGGGTGGCTGTGCCGAGGATAGGACAGGCTCATTGCAAGGGACAGCCCATTCCCTGAAGAACTCAGGGAACAGCAGAGCAGGGATGGGGAGAGGGGAGTGATTTGCCTGAGGTCATGCTGCAGTCAGCAACAGAGCCAGGAATAGTTCAAGGGTTCCTGCTCTGTGATGTCACACCGAGTTTTTTCTGACCATCCTTCATGCTTCTCCATATCACCCCCAGCCCAAACTGGCCTTTCCCACCCACACCTGCTCTGCTCCATTCGGCTCCTTCCACAGAACTTGCTCCTCCCCAAACTTTCCCCTTTCGGGGTCTGCCTGCTCCAGTTACTTGTGCCCTTTTGAGTGCAAGTTCCTGGGTGTCAGGGCCTCCTGCAACTGGAATCACGCACCTGAGTACTGCTGGAAGTATCTTGATTTCATCTTTGCATGCCTAAAAATGCCTCCTCGCTTCTTTAATCCATCCCATCCTGCCAACCTGAGTCTCAGAATCACGTGGAGGTACATTGGGCATTCCAAAACATCCTCAAGTGTGCCATTATCACCCAAAGCACCCTGTGGTGCTGGTGCAGCAAAACTCGCCTGGCTGTGACTGTCAGATGTGTGATCCCAAGGAGATCCCAGCCTCCTCAGCCACTCCTAACTCCCTGAATTCGCTGGCAGTGCCCCTGGTCACTGCAGATGCCATAAATTCTGCAGGCTTTCTTTCCCTTCTAAGCGAGACTAAAGGCTTTTCCCTTAGCAGTTTAGGGAGAGTTCGTAAAGGCGTCAAAAAGAATCCCTGGATTAGGGGGTGCTGATGTGCCAGGTCTGGTCCAGCCCCTTTTTCCCCTAAACCACCTGAGTTTCAGCCCCTTGTCCCCACTTTTAAGCCACCCCCTCTGTATTCTTTGCCAGCTCCTGGTGCCTGGCACTGGTAAGAGCCCCTGACCTTCACAGAAGAGGTTGGAGTCCACCTGTAGTAGAATGAAGAAAACACCAAGGACCAAAAGAAACAGCCCCATCTGAGCACCTTAATCAAATTTCCAGCAGGAAGATCCTGCATAAAATAACCCTGCACTGAGCTTTTCTATTATCATAATGTTGGAGAACCTCATGACCACAAACTGCTGATGAGACCCTTATGAAAGCAGAGAAACACCACCACTGTCACTTTCAGCCAGGGAACAGAGAAATAAGGGATGTTATACGGGATGTTCACATCTGAACAAGCTGCCCTCAGCTCCCCTTAGCTCTAGTGGAGAGAAAAAGAACATTTTTGGACATAATTCACCTGCCCTGGTTTAGGGCAGCTTCATTCTCTTGCAGAAATGGATGAGTTGTGTCCTAAAAGGTCTGATTTCTCTTCCTGGAGTGGGAAGGAAGTTGGCAGAACTTCCTGGGTATGGAAATATCCCACATAATGAGATGAATCCCTCCTCTCCAGAAAGGTCCATGAAAGTCAGTAGCAAAGCAGGAACTGAGTTCAGGATTCTTATATTTCAGTCTGATCAAACTGTAAATGGACATCAAAGGCGAACAAAGCCAAAGGGTCACCCCAGGAGCAACAGAATTGTGGGGGCTTGAAGGAAGCTTCTTATGGGGAAGGAACAGAGGGGATGGAGGAGGAAAAACTGGAACATCCTAAAAAGCAAATTAAAAGAACATTCAGGCAGGTGATTAGGGGAAGAAAGGGGACAGGTGACAGGACAGCAGAGATGGGGGTCACACAGCTCAGAAAATGCTGCAGATGTGAGGATGATCCAGAAGGAGCCCACACCGACTGTCCCAGGGAATATATATGGAAAAAACCTTGCTAAGACACCATCCCTAGTCCAGATATTGTAAAGGAAGGACTCAGTCCTTTCCCAAACATCATCTTCCCACCCCCTCTTCTTCATTTTAATAACTGCAGGATAAATAGGGAGAGCAGACAGACAAGTCTAAGATCATCCAGAGATCACACAGGGAACATAACTGGGAGCAGATCCTGCCACAGCCTGGAACCCTGACAGCGAAATTTCTGGGAGTTTGACTCCAATTCCAAATTTCACAGCTTATTTTTATGTAAAAAAATAAAAATACAGAAGTGGATTTGGGAAGCAGGTGACAAGGCTGACCTGTGCATCTCAGAAGGAGGAACTGCAAGGCGGCCACCAGCACCTTTCCATCGGGAGAGCGAAAACAAAAAAAAGCAGGAGCTCAGCTCTCTGCGAGCAATTAAAGAGCAGTTAATGAAATCACCTGCCACAGAGAATTGGCAAAACATAGAAAATAAGTCACTTCAGAGCCTGCCAGAGCAGCCCTGGCACGGACAAAGGGCCTGCTGGCTGGGGTATATTTAGTGCCAGTGATATCATCTTTCCCAGCAGCGAGGAGAAGGGCAGCACTTCCATGGCAATGTCAGTGAGAGCTTGGGCAGGGAAGAGCCTGAGATTTCCTTAACAGGGAAGGAAGCAGCACAGAGGCTACACCACAGGCCAGGAGCTGCAGAATGAGCAAGATGAAAAACCCAGAGGGGAGCAAACCCCACAGAACGTCAATATTGGTTAATAAACAATGGCAGAATCAGTGTCATGGAGTTTGGGGTTATTCAGCTCCTGTTGCCACGTCCCAGCCTGGGACTGCTCGGTGCTTTTGTGGAGGGGTAGAGCTCAGATTCCCCTTGCCAGGTACCCTGGTTCAAGCTAAAAGTTAATCCTTTTTTAACAGAAGGGCATAAAACACCGTGGTGAACAGCCCTGCACCTGCACTTCCACCCGTTGTGCTGACAATTTGTTAAAGCACAGGGTTGGAATATTAATTACAACAGATCTTTCAGTGTCCTGCCCTCCCATCTCTGCTTTACAGCACTGCCAGTCCCCTAAGAAGAACCAGATTCCTCTAAAAACTGAGAGGCTGGCTTAAAAATCACGAATTAGCAATCAATGCTCAGCTTTAGCTTGCTATTATAGCTACTGTCAGTGTCAGGATGCGTTTGGGACTGTATTTATGTGTTATATTTACCTGCATCCCCTCAGCCCAAGCAGCCCCCTCCTCTCAAAATAAGAATATCCCAGTCATGTGCCCCAAAGCCATATTTTGCATCTCTAAATGAACAGATGTAATACACCAGGGCAGTCCTGCGCTGCTCACCATCTTAAAATATATTCTTTTTCCTGCTATATTATGATAATTTATTTCACTACTGGGGCTCCCAGGTGAGTTCAATTCTCCAGCTTCCAAGCAGACAAAAATGCTAACCTGGCAGAAGAAGTTTAACAAAGAGAGTAAAGGCAGCAGCCTCATAAGATCTCCCACCTCTCCACATATTGCAGGCTAAGACAGACGTGCAAGGAAAACAGAGACATACAAATTTGGAAACGTTTTCTTTTTTTTTTTGCCCCTCTCTCTCCATGAATAGAAAAATTAGCTAAAAATTCAGAATTTAGGTGGGATTTGGGGAATTAATTTACATCATCACGGGGGGAGAAGGGGCTTGAAAGCATCAAAAGATTTTGACTTCTCCATCTCACGGTAGAAATATCTGTAAGAAGAGAACTAATTAAACAAAAATAAAATCAAAAAAGAAAGGAGGGAAAGGGAGGGGAGGAGGTCAAATAACCATAAGTGGTTGTTTCATAGACCATACAACCTTCACAGCTTGTTTGTTGTATTGAAAGAGAGAGGAGGGAGAAGCAATCAGTTTTGATTTGGCACAGAGCCGGGTTAGGGTTGGGTTTATTTATTTCTTGTAAAATTTTCCTCCATTCTGTAAGACAACAATAAAATGAGTTATTCTCATTTGAAGAGACACTCCAACCTAACAGGATGCCAGGCTCCCATCACTTCCCAGCACACAGGTGCTGTCTGAAGGGCAGGAGAAGTGTCCTTATCACTCAGGTTCTCTCTATCCTCAACATCTTCCCTTAGACCCCAAGGAGATCAATCGATGGCGCACGAAACCCGAGAGAAACCCACAGAATCTTGTAAGCAGTGGGGGGGAAAGATCAAAGTGCCTGTGGTGTGTGAAACCACATCCACCCCAGCAGATATCACAAGCCATAAACTCCCCCTGATAACCCAGCCCTGGATCAACCACATGACAAACGCAGGGAGATTCTCACAGTGCCAGTGGTGGTGTTTAATTAGATTTCATCAGGAGGGGTCCTGAAAAATTCATATGATGAGGTCTCTGCCAGGCTCAGCGATAACCTTTTTCCCTGACATCACTGGAATTTATTGCCAGCTTCAGTTAAAAAAAAATAAAATAAATTACCAGAAGTCAAAAGGATGACTCCAGAGCTCATCCATGAGGATCTCAGCAGGGTGGGATGCCAGCACAGCTGGCAGGACAAGCAGTGGTTTGCACTGCCGGGATGCCACAGATCGAGTGTGCTGGGGTCCTTTGCCAATGCACCACACCAGCTGGAAAAACAACCCTCAGCAGAGCTTCCCAATCCCACCAAAATCCCCCAAGAGCTGCTGTTTTGTTATCCAAAGTGACCCAGCCCTGTGAATCACCAGCAGAGCACGCTCAGCACGACCGAGTGTAACGAGAGCTGAAACCCACAGAGGACTCGCTCTCAACTTTCCTCTCCAGACTTTGCTTCTCTGGGCACCCCCTGGGGTCCCAAACCATCTCTCTTTAGAGCCTTGGAGTGTTCCTCTGGATTCCAACACACACTTCCAGGCTCACTGCTCCAAGGGGGATCCCAGCTTGGTGCCTCCAAGAACTCTTGGGGGTGATGTTCCATGGGATTAAGGAATATCTCCAAAAACACCACCCTGCCATCTCTAGTCAAGTATGGACATCAACCCAGATGGCAAACCTATTTTTTTCTGAGTTTTGCACTGAAATATCACTCCAACTTCATAACTCAGTGCCTCTTTTAGCTTAGAGGATGAAAGACCATCCTTGGTGTCAGCATAACATCGGCCAGGATGAAGAAACCCAAGCAATGAGAGTCAAATCATGAAAAAACCATCATTGACATCAATCTAGATTTGACACCACCAGTTACAGTCAAGTCTGTAGGTTTAGCTGCTGCTATCGCAAACAGAAAGATGCTTTTTGGTCACCTTGGGCACAGCAAATCTCATCTTTAATTAACTGTCCTGGTCTAGTCTTCAGTCCATATTTCTACACCCCTGACCCAGGAATCAAAGCTTTTCTAATTCCAGAAAGGGACAGGAACCTGCAGCTCTTCCATATGGTTTCATTTAGGAGAAGTGAGAGGCCACTGACAGGGTTTTGAAGGTTAAGGAAAAAAAAACCGAAGCAAAACAAAAAGACAAGTGTCAGAACAAGCAGGAACAGATCCCCAGATCCCACACAGCACCACACGTCCTCTCCTCACTCCCGCAGACACCAGATGGGCTGGGGCCCACAGAAACCAGCACAACTCCTCACACACAAGCCCAACAAGCAGCAACCCATCAAAACTTGAGAGCTCTCCAGCCAGGCTGCCACCACGGAGCGGGAGATGACGAAGCCAAAGAGTCGTTAAACCAAAACGAGAGAAGCACGAGGGGAAGGGCTCGAGTTGGAAAAGAGCAAGGTGGGTTTTATTTCTGCTTTTATTTCTCAAGCCCCACCAGCGGCACTCACAACTCCTGGATGCGCTGGTGGCATTGAAGTTCCCTCACAGGGGTTCACAACCTCTGCACTGGTCAGAGGGGACAGTGGGTGTGTGCAGGGGAGACGTGGAGAGAGACCTTCAAACCATCCCCAGCCCAAAGCTGCTTACCCTAACAAAGGGAGGCACATTCCTTTCTGCCTTTTAATTAAAAGCTAGCTCATAAATCAAACCTCTGGTTCCCACACTTCGTTGTCATTTGAGGCAAAGGCTCTTTTTCCAAGGAATCCTCCTGTAAGCCGCAGTCCCTTCTCCAGCCGCAGTGACACAACTATAATTACACCACTTTTGTTTGCTATGAACTCACCCTGCCTTTGCCAGACCAGGAATTGGACTCTGATCACCACCACAAATGCCTAATTATGGGTCACAAACCAAACAAAGCCTCCCCCAGCTTAAACATCAGCAGTGGGGAGGAGAAAATTACTGTTAAATAAGCATTTCCCTGTATTTCCTCAGGGGTGTCCCACAGCTGGCTTCAAATTAGAGGGTTCCTAGAGGTGGGCTGGGGGAGCTGCTTAAGTCAAATTGTTTTCACAGTGCAGTAGTCAGAGAACAAAACCTGCAAGGCATGTGTTTATTTAAGAGACTTTTTGCATTCATACACATATTTGCATAAAATACATTTCAAAATTACGTGTCTGTGGCTGTTCTGTTTTCATCCCCTCCAACCCTGCTCTGCTGTCTCTGCACAGCAGTGATTTTCAGCACCTGGGAAATGAGCTAAAGGTGTCAGTCCAGACTGGAGCAAATACCTGAAGAAATGGCCCAGCTGAGACTCAACAAAGCCAGAGTCAACCTAAGGAGTGAACAGCAGGGACAAGAAACTTCTGTGCCAAACAATCCCCATGGGCACAATGGGATCCTGTAAAGAGCTTCAGAGAATCGCAGAACATCCTGAGCTGGAATGGACCCACCAGGATCATCCAGTCCAACTCCTGGCCCTGCTCAGGAAACCCCAACAAGCCCACCCTGTGCATCCCTGGGAGCGGTGTCCAAACGCTCCTGGAACAGCCTTGGGAATGTGCCCATTCCCTGGGGAGCCTGGGCAGTGCCCCACCACGCTCTGGGGGAAGAACCTTCACCTGATCCCTGACCTAAACCTCCCCTGACACAGCTCCAGCTCCTCCTGACATGGCTCCAGATGTTCCTTTGGCTCCTGTCCCTGGTCACAGAGAGAGGAGATCAGTCTCTGCCCCTCAGGAGGAAGCTGCAGAGTGCAAGGAGGTCTCCCTCAGGCTCCTCTTCTCCAGGAGGAACAAATGACCTCAGCCACTCCTCATAAGGCTCTTCCCCATCTCCATTGCCCTCCTTTGGACACTTTCTAATGGCTTTATATTTATCTTTCTTCTACTGTGGTGCCCAAAATTGCACACAGGACTCAGGGTGAGAGCAGAGCAGGACAATCCCCTCTCTCAACCACCCAGCAAAGCTGTGCTTGATGCCCTCCAGGACATTTGCTGGCCCATATCCCACTTGCCATTGACCAGGAAGAGCAGGAAACTGAACCTGGCTCTCACTGCCATGGTTCACATCCCCAGCAGTGCCCAGCTCCTTTCCTCTGCCCATCCCTTCCTGGGGACAGGAGCTGTCAAATTGTGATGTCTGCATTCCCCCCTGTCAGCAGCTGAGGCAGAGATCAGTCATCTGGCCAAAGGCAGAGGGAGGAGGTGAGAGACTGGGGAGGTGATTTTGGGCACAGATATGGTGGGAGGACGATGAGGGGGTAGAGTGGAGGACGGTGAAAGGAAGAGATGGATGCACAGTGCCTTATCAGGGACTTGCTGCTCTTTCAACTGGCTCCCTGATAACATATGGAGCTTAATCAAATATGCAAATGATGTCCTATCTAGAAACAAGGGAAATAGAGAAATAAACCCAGAGACCATGCATGAAAACAAGCCGATAAAATGAGGGAGTGGGGAGAAGGTTTCCTCTTTTTGATAAAATTATTTCAAAAGATTAAATTAAAGCAAAACTAATTAGGAGAACCACACTTAAGCTGACTTCCCCTAAGAAGGGTCAGCAGGCAAGAGGCATTCAAATGAAAGGCAGATGCAAGAGGCACTTCAAGGGCTCCCTGAAAAGTCATTATCCCAGTCAAAAAGGAAGGGGATAGCGAGGAGGAAGGCATCACAAGAGCCTTTTTGGCTGGGCATCCATCCGGGCATTCAGTGTTGTGGGGAGTTAAACAGCTTCTCTTTGTCACCCTGGAGAGCAGAAGGTGCAGGTGAAGGCCAAAGCTGATCACCTGATGCTCCAGCCACAGCATTTCTCCGAGAACAAATGGACAGAGAGAAGCAAATGGACCAGAGGGGCATGGGAATAGAGTTGCTTCTCCTTGTATCCCACCCCTGCACGATTTCCATCGGCAGCACGGCCATGCCAGGCTCTGCAGCCTGAACACCCCACAGAGCTGCTGACACCACGCAGAAAAGTCACCTGCCACCACCACAGGGCAGGTGACAACCAGCAGCACAGCAAGCTGCCCCCTCAGAGGCTGCAGGACCCACGGATTCCAGCAAGGAACAGGCAGCAGGACATTTTGTTACCTGTCTCCTCATGTCTGGTTTTGTCACTAACGTCCCCCTGCCCGCACAACGCACATCCCCGGCCCTCTGTGGGGAAACCCAGCTCTGCAAAGCTGTCAAATGCAGGCTGCATTCAAAGGAAGGGCTTGAAGAGATGAAGGTACAACCTGCTGCCTTCCCTGCTGCAGTGGGCACACTGGAGCCTGCCCTTCCTCCTGGAGCTGGGAGTGAAAACACACGGTGCGGCACTGCTGGCGTAGAATTTGGAGGGATTAGACAGTTATTTGCAAATCTCACTGCATGATCACAAGATTCCATCTCTGACAAGACTCTGAGTCACAGCTGAACCAGAATATCCCAAAAAAAAAAAGAGCAGCACTCGACACATGTGGGAAAAGCACCCAGCGAAAACACAGCTCAGCCAAACCCCGCACACCAGCACGGAGATCGCTGAGCAGTCAGAAAGCAGAGAGGGGTACTTGAGGGAGAGACATGGGAAATTAATTGCTCTCTGCCAAAAAGCAGGCTCCAGTTCTTCCCAGGAACAGCAGCCTTCATGTCAGGAGGAAAAAAAAAAAGGGAGTTTTCCTGCTGCAGTTAGACACTGCAATGAGCTGCGGTGTGAGACACGGACAAGCTGTAGCTGGAAGTCCCAGAGCAATGGAAACGAGGGATGTGAGAGGCAAAGCAGCCACCTGCAGTGATGGAAGCCTTAGTGGGTATTTAAACAAGTGTTGGCAGCACCAGTTCGGCAGCAGAGCCTGGACAGAGCCCCTCTGATGTGGGTCAGGGCAGAGGGTGGATCACAGGGTCACCCAGGCTGGAAGGGACCTCACAGGCTCTCTAACCAAACCTCCTGTTCAAAGCAGGGTCTGCTGTGAGATCAGACCAGGTTGTTCTGTCCCTTCTGGCCTTGAGAACCTCCAAGAATGGGAACTCCTTCTTCAAGGTCCTCATGGACAAAAAGCTTTTCCTTATATCCAGTTGGAATTTTCTCATGCCAATTCATGCCTGCTGTCCCACATCCTTTCCTCACTCACCAACATGAAGAACCTGTCTCCAGCTCCTCAAAAACCTCCTTGTTGGCATTGGAATGCTGTTACCTGGTCCCTCCACATTTTCTCATCTCTAGCCTGAATAAGCTCATTTTTCTCATCCCCTCCTCTCAGGGCAGGTTTCTCCAGCTCCTGGCCAAACTCTTCACCCTTTCCTGAACTTGTTCTGGTTGATCAACAGATTTTTTGGTCTGAGTAGCCTAAAACCAGGTTCAGTATCTGGATATGGCCTGGCAATTGAGCCAGAGATGATCACCTCCCCTCCATCTACTGGCAGTGCCCCTGTGTACATACCCTGCATCTTTGATTTCACCCGTGGGAACAGAATCTGTTCACTTTTAGGTCATGTTTTAGGACTTTATGATCACCAGCCAATGATCTTTACAAGACTCAGGAGAAATTGTGCCACTGCCCAATGTCCACATTGATTCCCACCACCCCTTACACCCAACACGAGCACCAAGTGCTGAGTTCACCACAAAAACACAACTTTGAGTGCTTCAGCCAGAAAAATTAACTACTTTTCAAGCATCTAAGCTGGCAGCAACCTCTCAAAAAGGGGCTGTACATCAAGGTAGGACACAGACAACTGCAGACATCAAATTCTGACAGCAACCAGCATCGTTCCATCACAAGTCAGTGAAGCACCCGGACTCCCGCTGCCTCAGGAAGCTGTGAGGAGAGGCCAGGGTGAACCAGCCCCTCTTGCAGAAACCCTCTTCCCAGCAGGGGCCAGAGCCTCTCCAGCATGTTTTCAGAGCAGTCAAGTCCACTTGCCAAACAGTGGGGGGAAAAAATAAGATTCAAAAGAACCACGAGTGTTTCAAGGCAGCAGGGGGAAGGAGAAGGGAGCTGAGTTTCCCTGCTGGCATTCACACAGAGCTGTCAGCTGCAGGATTCCCTCCAGGGAACATCAAAACTGAGCAGGGCTTCTTGTTTTTTGTGTGTACTCGGAAACCCCCTGGCCTGGAGAAGCAGTGGGGATCTCTGGCTGTGCCTGCAGCTCCCACCAGGCTGACATTCCCTGCACCGCAATCCCAGCGCTGCCACATCAGCTCCAGCTCCTTGGACAGGAGGTAAATTCCAACCCCCTGGGTGGAACTGGGACACCAATTCCATGGGCAGGGACACCTTCCACCCCACCAGGTCGCTTCCAAGCCCCATCCAACCCGGCCTTGGACACTTCCAGGGATGTGCATTCACAACTTAGCGCTTTCCCACCACCGCAGTGAGAGGGGCCAAGATGAGAACTGCAAATCCCAGCTCTCACGTTCTAAATTCTCCCTGTGGTGCTTTGTCTCTGGATCCAAGGAAAGCACAGTCTCAAGGGTTTGGGGTTATCCAGAGGGTTGTCCATGGAACTGGTCAATGCTGAGAGTTTTCTCCTAAATAGAGTTGATACCTGATGGGAAGTGCTGGCCAGATTTCAGAGCCTTCTGATCTGAATGAAAACCTTCACCCCACACAACATTCCACATCTAAAAACCCTTCAAAGACCACAGACTGATAGGATTTGATGAAAAATGAAATACAGCCCACGGAGTGAAAGTGTTGGTTTTTAAGCTAAAGTTCTCTCTCTGCAAGGAATTCAGCATAGAAAAGGCTTTGAGTGAAATATTTGGCTGGAATAAAAAAAGAAACCAAACAATTTCATACAGGGAAGTTGCAAATGAATGAAAATTTCTACTACTCCATTTTCAAGTAAACATTTCAAAATGGACCAGAGCTTTGTTTTGTGAGAAATGCAATTCCTAGGGCTATTCCCAGGCTGACATTTGTAAGCTCAACTCTCCCTTTACACCTGCACCTACACAGAATAACTGCAGGTAAGTTGTATTTCTTTGACTGGAAATGATCTGCACAAAAGCAATGACCCCTAAATTAAATGCCTGGGGAAGGAATAGAAGGAACATGGGATACTGCTACACTCCTTTAGTGATGCCAGGTATTAGTGGCACCAGGAAAAAAATCCAAACCAAGCACGCAAAGCGTCTCCATGGGTACATCCCTGGTTTTCTCCTGCCACTGGAGTGAAGAGCCAAGCGTGTAATGAGAGACTGAGCAAAGGAAAAATAAAAAGCCAGGGAATTTTGGCACCTGGCTGCTTTGCAGGGAGAACATCCCCAGGAATAGCTCCTGTTCTGTTTGCAGGGAGACAAAACAGACATTTGTTAAACTCAAGTGAGGGCTTTTTTTTGCATCTCCTGAAAGAAATCACTAAAAATTCCCATGGGTGCCAAGTGAATTTCATCCAGGGATTTTGCCTGAAGTGCTCCCCGTGGTACAGAGGAGTTCACTGCCAAGGAAGCCCATCAGGATCCCTGGATTACCCTAAAACTGTGGGAACACTCGAAGTGGTACGGACACACAGGAACACCATGGGACAGCCAGCACAGGAGGGAATCACAGACACTGGGTTCTAACCAGAGCACAGCAGGATTATATATTTCTCATTAAACAATGCCACAAATGGTCAGGAGTTGGTTTCCCATCCCACCTGATTTGTTGAGGTAAGCTGTTTGATCACACACCTCACAGCACTCAATGCATTCATTTTCTCCAGCGCTCTTTGAGCAAGGAAAATATTCCCTGCCATTTGCAGGAGAGAAAATGAGGCCTGGAGACACACCAGAAGTTCCTGGCAGAGCAAAGGACTGAACCTACTCCTCCCTGGGCCACCCTGCTCTGTCCCCAAGAAGCCACAAACCCCCATTAAACCTTTAATCCAAGGGCAGTGGGTTTTGTGGGTTAGATATGGACATGGGGAATTTTTCCTCTTTGTAGCTCTTCATTTTTATCCTATTTATTTCTTCATCCTGCAGGGCCAGGCTGCGCCGTGGACAAGGCAGCAGAATCGGAGGGAATATTTCTCCAGCACATTTATTCCGTGCCTTCCTGCTGGACTGCACAGGGAGCTTTGTGAATGAGCAAGGGTTGCAAAATGCATTTTGCCTGGGGCAGTGAAATAGCTGGGGCCAACCGTGTCATTCGGTTTCACTCACACTTTCCCTACCCTATCTCTATCTTGGTTTTTCCTTTTCTTTCTCTCTTTGTTGTCTTGGTTACATGGGCAGATTCCTGATATGCTGCTAGGGTTCATTTTAATGATATGTTCCTGTAAAGCACAATATTTTCCTTCAGTTGTGTGTGCCACTGGATAAATTCCTTTGACACATGTGACATTTGTATATCAACTAACAGATACTGCTTTATGACTGTGGGTATTTTGCAGAGCATTCATGGATCACATAAATCAAAATCTGATACACAGTCTGCCACTTTCATATATATAAAAAAAAAACCCCACACGGAGAGGAAAATACTGAAACTGCAGAAAAAAAGCAGCAAAGTTTCTCCAAAACCATCTTGTAATGACTTGCAGCGAGTCTTCCAAGCACAGAATAAATCCTGCTATCTTGGAGATAATCTCAGAACTCCTCTTTCATGCCATCCAAAATATTCCACTGCAGCTTGACCGAGGAGCTGCACTGCACCAGGAGAAGCAGCAGAGTGTGACACGCCTGGTAGGACCCAAAAGCATAAAAAAAAAAAGCCTTGCTCCTGGGATTTGTCCAGGAGTTTCATCTAATCCTACAGGGCTTATTCCAATTTACCACTGTTTCTGAACAGCAAACAAACTTCATGCTAAAATCATGGATTACGCTGGAGCTGCAATCCCAAGGCAGCATTTTCCCAAGGGAGCATCCTCACTCCCTGTTCAGCAGCACCTGATTGATGAGCCAAGGTGGAAAACAAAGCATCAGAAGGCCCATGACAGGGGTCAAGGAGCATCAAGGGAAAATCCCAAGTGCCAAACCACCCAGGGGAGGTGACAGGTTGCTGTCCCAAGGTCAGACACCCTCAGAAGCACTGAAGGGGAGCAATGTGTGGAGGAGAGTCAGGGATTGCAGAAGTCCCAGCAAGGATGGAGGTGAACCTACGGGACCTAAAGGTTTCCAGGAGTCTGGACCAACTGGTCCGAAACAATCACACACGTTCAGGGGAGCCCCATTTTCCTTTGTGTTCTGCCTCTTTGGGGGAAATGTAGTCACCTGAGCAAATCTCAGCCCTGCTCCAACTCACCCAATGTGGGAGCTACCACAAGCAGAATAATCAGCACGTTAGGAAAAAGCTTGATTTTATTCCCTTTCTCAAATTACATCAGGCACTTCAGCTCTCCTCTCCTCATTCTTTACCCTATAAGGCTGTCCCTGCTCCCTACCACACACTATAAAGCTCAGAAAGCTTTCTCTCCTTTTTTCCCCCCTATTAAAAAGGAATCAGATCTTGGATTCTGCAATGCGACCTGAGAAGGCAAAGACAGAGCTGTGGCTGAGTTTTCTTCTCCTGAAGCCAAAAAAAAAAAAAACCCCAACCAAAAGCCTGTGAGTGCAGGGAGAGCAGTCATTAAGTGTTTAGGTCTTTTGGATATTTACCATCCAGATCTCAGCTACCCCATTTCCCTCCTCCCTCCAAGAGACTGACTGGAGAACTGAACAGTTTATTGTGATATCACACATGACAGGGAAGCAAAACCTAATTAGCCAGGGGAGGAGATTATTTTTATTATGACCATTTAAAATACATTTTGGCTCCTTTTCCACATGCTTGAATTTAAAAAAAAAACCACACACACCATATTTTCTTTTCAAAAGCACGAGCAGCCTTTCCTCTATGTTGAACAAAGCCAGAGACATTTGCCAGTGGGCAGGATCCCATTCCCCTTGCAGCCCTCCCTCGGCATGGGGGAAATGCCATCTGAATTTACAACCCAGATTTGCTTTTCAAGTGAAGGAACAGGTAGAGGAATAAAACCAGAGATTTCAGACTTTCCCTAAGCATCTGTGAACAAACAACTCCCTTCACCCCTCACAAGCCACAGTGGGTCACCTTTTTCAAAGCATTTTTTTTTGCCCCAGCTTGGAATCCTTTGGTTGCAAAAGGGATTTAAGGAGGAAAGGACATCCTAAAACATCCCCAAGGGTCTGCCCAACCTCCCTTCCCAGCTTCTCCCCATCTCCACTATCAAGGCAAAGCCACCATCTCCTTGCACAGCCAATATTTTACAACACTCCTGGGCTGAGCATTCAGACAAATATTGTCAGACTGGCACAGAGGGGTTGAAATGAAGCAGTGTCCATCATTAGCTCATTTCCAGTAACTCTTCTTTCCTTGGGAAACCCACAGGGAGATGGTTCCACCTCTCCAGCCTCTCTGAGTGCTTCCCAAGGCAAACTCCAGCCACACAATGGACCCGTTTCCAGTGAGAATGCCCAGAGAGGAACACAAACACACTCTTGATTGTGTTTGTGTGGCACCAACCATAAACATAAAGCTCATTTATGGCTCAGGACACAGCTTTCCTTTGATGCAAACACCCTTCCTTCAGCACAAACCCCCAGCCTGACGTCAACGGCGCGGCCGCTGATCCCGTGCTGGGCTCGTGGTGAAATCACAGCCCGGTCACACTGCTCTGAAGAAAGTTCTCCAGAGCATGAATCTTGTTTCCTGAACTTCAGCCCCAGTCAGTTTTTCTCCAGCATGCACAGACACCCTGTGATCAACAACTCAATTAGAGATGGTCTGAACACAGAAAATTCTGTTGGATGCAAATTACATCACGTCCATCTGCGACTGGGGCTGTGGTTTGACTTCTGAAGCATTAATTTCCTGATTAATAACCATTTGGAAAAAAGACTTTATCTTTTCTCAGATCATCTCTATCCCTTGAGGTCAAAACACAGTTTTTTTGCCAACCAAACCACTTTTTACCCTCAAAATAGGAGCACCTTACGACAAGGACTGTGCTCATGGCTCAATGCAACACTTAAATCTCCATAAAAATACGAAAATCTGAGTTAGAGGACCAGGTAGGTCTTACCTTCTTGAGCTTCCCACTCTTGGTGCCCACAAAAGCCAGGGAGTGGTTCTTGTAGACGTAGGCGATCACCGAGGTCATCCTGTCCCCATCCTCGGTGAAAATGGGGAGCCCTCGCACCATGGATGATACTCCCAAGGGGGCATTCATATCCAGGCCACAGAAATTGTCATCAATTGTTAACAGCTGCAAAGAAAGCAAGAAGAAGGGTGTAAACAGCTGAAGTCACCAATTTTTCAGCCATTTGGGAAGCAGCCATCCATCCATTGCATAACGTGCCTGTAATTTATGCAGGCTGACAAAAATCAGGGAGGACTGGAGAAAGAGGTGGAAAAAAAAAAAAATATCCAAAGTTGCATGATGAGTTGCAGCCAGAAGGAGAACTGGAAACTTGGTTCTCTTGAATGACAGCCCAGCAGGATATATTACATTAAGCCTTTTTCCTACCACTTTACCAGTCAGTTTTACCAGTCAAGACTCACTAATCAAACAAAAGTCTGCTGAAAATGTCTTAAACATACCAAGTTCTGTCAAAGAAAAAAAGAAAGTATGCACATCATTCCTGTAGATCCAGAGTAAGAACTACCGAGCTAAATCTGCCCTGGCAAATAAAATAGACCCTGAGCTGTCCTCTGGGCCTGTGATCCAACACTGAGGATCACATCTGTGAAAACTAAATAAGCCCTCCTTTCCTAACTCTAAACTCAGTAGGGTTGTCCATGCTGCATCTTGGAAATTACCATCTGTCTTGGTTTGAAAGACAGGTGTCTGCTAAGGAAGGCAGGAGCCTCCCTTGGAATGGAAGATGAAACCCCCTTTCCTCCGAATTATTATAATTTTGAAATTAAGGGACTTCCAGGCAAAGATGTGAGGAATAGGAATAACAGTTCTTTACTAATATGTATATAAAACAAGGCAAACAAACAACAATAACCATGGCAGTGATAATGGTCAGCCCAGGCCAAATCTGCAGTAGGGACCATGGTAAGAATTAAACACAATGAACTTAAAGCCCTTTCCACTACCTCAGGGGGCTCCAAGAGAGCTGGAGCGGGACTTGGGACAAGGGATGGGAGGATAGGACAAGAGGCAACTGCTTCAAACTGCCAGAAAGCAGGG